>CAJVPJ010000171.1:0-38050 GCA_910592205.1 Paraglomus occultum
TCTGAATAACACCAGCCAAGGTTGTATTGTGCTGAGGCATGTCCTTGTACAGCTGCTTTTTTATACAATTCAACTGCTTTCTTTTCATTTTTGTCAACCCCAGTACCATACTGATAACAGTAGCCAAGATTACATTGTGCATAAGAATACCCTTGATTAACAGCTTTTATATAAAGCTCAACTGCCATTTGCATATTTTTTTCCACACCAAATCCATTCTGATAGCAACGACCAAGATTATTTTGAGCAATAACATCTCCTTGCCTGGCAGCTTTTTTATACATTTCAACTGCTTTTTCTTCATTTTTTTCCATTCCAGTTTTATGTTCATAATACCAACCTAAATTATTTTGAGCAGAAGAATTTCCTTGTTTAGCTGCTCTTTTATACAATTCTATTGCTTTTTGCTCATCTTTTTCTATCCCAATTCCATTTTCATAACACCAACCAAGGTTGTTTTGTGCATTAGCATCTCCTTGTTCAGCTGCCTTTTTATATAGTTCTACTGCCATTTGTTCATCTTTATCTATTCCAATTCCATGTTGATAACAATGACCAAGATTAGTCTGTGCAGAAGCATGTTTTTGTTCAACTGCTTTTTTATAAAATTCTAATGCCTTTTGATTGCCCTTTTCTATTCCAACCCCTTCTGAATAACACCAGCCAAGGTTGTATTGTGCTGAGGCATGTCCTTGTACAGCTGCTTTTTTATACAATTCAACTGCCTTCTGTTCATTTTTTTCCACTCCAGTTCCATTTCCATAACACCAACCAAGGTTGACTTGTGCCAGAGCATTTCCTTGTTCAACAGCTTTTTTATACAATTCAACAGCCTTTTGTTCATCTTTTTCTATCCCAATTCCATTTTTGTAACACCAACCAAGGTTGTTTTGTGCCATATCATTTCCTTGTTCAACAGCTTTTTTATATAATTCCACTGCCATTTGTTCATCTTTATCTATTCCAATTCCATGTTGATAACAATGGCCAAGATTAGTTTGTGCAGAAGCATTTCCTTGTTCAACAGCTTTTTTATATAATTCCACTGCCATTTGTTCATCTTTTTCTACCCCAATTCCATTTTCATAACACCAACCAAAGTTGTTTTGTGCCATAGAATGTCCATGTTTGACTGCTTCTCTATACAGGTTAACCGCTTTTTGCTCATCTTTTTCAACTCCGATTCCTTTTTGGTAGCGATAACCAAGATTGCATTGTGCGTCATAATCAGAGGCTTCTTTGAACGAAGACATATTGATCGTACTATCGATATCACCTAATTCAACTACTATCCCGTATGTTTCTAGCTAGAATAAATGTCTTCAATTTGGTACAGTCTTGTTAATGTAAATAATGAAGGGTCGGAATGTCTTATTGCTGCTGCGTAATCGACTTTGTGATACGAGACACACGAATTTGTGCTAATTGATTTGTAATCACCGGGGGTACATTCGAAATTCTTTATTTGTACAAAAATGACATAGTAAAACAGATACCTCGCAAAACTGATGATATTTGTTTTATTTTGAGAATGAAAAAACGCTGCAAGGTTAGTGTTTTTAGGCATTAAACAACTCGAAAACTGATTACTGACTATTAAAAACTAAACTAAAACGAATTGCAAAGTACACTCACTGGCCAAAAATCTGCATTGCTCGTATTTATTATGTAAGTACATAATGAAACTCGATAAGTCCCTCTGCACTTTTCTTTTTTTTTTTTTATATTAAAATTATTTCAATAAGTCGGATTTCCTGATAAGTCGGACAGCCCTGCCGCCCCACCGTGTCCGACTTATCGAGTTTCACTACGTAACAATAAATTTTGTATCGATTTTAAACGAGTAATATTCGAAAAAATAATAATAACACATTTAAATCTACTATCGTTATAATGCTGCAGTTCAATGAAGTGGCAGTAATAGTTACACGTACATTTTTCGTATGATTATATATGTGTGGCTTACATATCACTACTTTACCAGTGCTACGTAATTACGGGTAGTTGTTTAAATTCGACAGTATGTTTTCTGAAAGTACAGTCAATAGCTTCAGAATGATACAAAAATAGTGTTATTTGGGTAATAGATACAGCCGAGGGCGATTTTCGAAAATATTGGTCGACAGATTTCGGCAAATACTTTTGGCCAGTGAGTGTATATGGAAAACAAGATTAAAAGAAGACAATCCCACTAATCAACAAATAAAGGAAAAATTAGATCAAATCCGTAATGAAAAAGGGTATACGGATAACCCATTCGGTTCTTTTTTGCCGTAACTGATCACCTTTAACAAAATTTTCTAAATTAAAAGAACAAATTACTATATTAGAAATATTTATAAAAAAGAAACAAAAAAAAAATAGTTGAACAATTAATACATATAACCTAACGAAAGTCAAAATTTAACTGAGAATTTGAAAAATATAATTATTTTTCGGAAAGAAAAAGAGACACCCTTAAGAGGCCTTAGTAATTTAAGATACTTAACATTGAAGATACCGACACAGAAATGGGGGAGAAGAACTCAAAGGTAAAAAAATAAAACAAATTAGGTAATAAAAGGAGAATTAGCAGTAATTTAGAAAAAGGCAAGCAAGTTTTTAATCGAATTACTGAGACAATTTCTAATTAATTTTTACCGGATAAATCAAACAGTTGTGGTATCGCATTTTAAAATAAATACGTTATTCATTATGACAAGTATGAACTATTGAAACGTTAATGTCGTAACACAAAATTAAATAATTTTAAAAAGTGATTAGAAAAAAAAAACTAACTCTCCGCCACTACAACAATTAATACGAGTACAATCACTTCACATTTTGCTTAGCATAGGTCATCGTTTCGTGGTAAAAGAAGCAAAGTAAATCATTGTAGTTAATGATGCTAATCAAGACAGGTGAAAGAGATAATAAGTATTACCATGCAGGTGTGTGTACTTAGGCAAAGGAAAATTGCTCATAACATGCCTAGCGGCCTCATCATTTAGATAATTATTTTAACATTTATCACGTTGTCCTACATATTAATATGCAGAATTTAAATTGCAATTCATGCTTATTGCTATACTTAATTCTCATAACCCACCTCATTTCACGGTTTAATAAAGGTTTCGATGTTTTTATTACAATGATACATACGCTAAATTTGCAAAGTAACACTGCCGCTGATGAGACAAAAGATCAAGAATAGCAGTTATACTTTTGTTGTTATAATCCATTTCGGGTTTGACGCGTTGGATCAAAAATTATTGACCATTTTACCAAATTTGTGATAATATATAATAATAAAGTGAGTAAAGCACACTGTTTCCCCCCTCCTGCTGTCACTAATAATGTTTTTGTTTGCTGAAGCAAGTGTTTCTGAAATTACCAATAACTTAAATCTCTTTTTATCTTAGGACTTAACTACTCCTCGTCCTCCTCCGGATTACAGAAGAATACTTTTATAATATCATTTGCCCATTTGTTAGAGATAATTCAATACTTAGAATAACTTACGTCCCATGATGTTTACCAAATCATTGAGTTAATTTTTCAATGAACATTATTAGTCTACTTTTGAAGGTATAGCAGGTTTAGATAATTTCCTGTAACTGTTATTTAAAAAATACTTCAACACGATCATGTTGTTGATACAATATCAACGCGCCTTTAAAAAAAATGAGTGTCAGTTGTCTCTACACGATTATCGCAACTATCTACGTATAAGTCCTTCTGACTTGAGATTAAACTGAGTCATAATTTGTTAAAACTAAGTCATTAGTGTATATGCGTTTCAATGTAAGACATATTGCTTATGGACGACACGGGAAATTTAGCGGACGACTACAAAGCTTTATGCGCAGTGAATACCCTGCGAATGGATTACGCTGTTACTGTGTTGGAAGTTGAAGTATGAGAGCGCTGCATGATAAACCAATAAGAATAGATCGACATGCACATCACTTAAAGATTGGCAGAACTATGAAATTTTATTCAGGGGATCTTTATAAATAATTAGAATAGATAATCATTTCATATTACTACGCGAATTGTAATATTATTTTCGCTAAGCGTACACACGATTCGAGTGCATTTCATCATTACTTGCTCATCAACGAATTTATTGTCTTGTTTATCTGCTAGAATCCTTCCCGCTGACGTTGAAGAGCCAATTGGAATCTCTCAAGTCCCGCAATAAGTAATTCAACACTGGCTTGTCCATTCCTATTGGGAAGTCTGAAATCTTCGCCAGCCTGTTGAAGAAGTCTCCCCAACGTATTTTGTAACAGTTGGACGTTTTCAACAGTTCTTCCGCAGATAACTGCAACTTCCTTCAATTGATTGACCAAGACCACTATGCCAACCGTCCCAGAGATCCCTAATACGTGGGCGATTTTCTGCGGGCGTGATATGTACGTATGTCAGTAGAAGTTTATATGACAATCCGCAGAGTGAGACAGTGTCAATTTGGTGACTAAGTTGTTTGCACGTCCTTACCATTTCCCAACCGAATGTTTGCCATCCTTTATATAAAGACGTTACAAATTTACCGGCAGCACTACAATTTATTCAATAAAAGTATGTAATGAGTATAGTTCATCATGAATACGCCTTAACAGTCCCATTGTTGTCATGGCTTACAATACGGCGGCGAGTTCCACCAGCGATCCAAGAATTTCAAATGTTTCTTGTCGTTCAACAAATTTCTTCATAGATTTCTCTGTTTGTTTCAACTGAGCGTCCAGTTCATTGAAGCAACGGATAACTCTTTCAAAGATTTCTAGTACGAATAAAACAAAGATTATCAGTATTGATCGAAAAAATAAAATATACGATTGTTAAATGACCCACCTAACGCTCGGTCCACGTAATCCTCGGGATTCCGATGCCTCAGCACATCTAGCAGCTCTGTTATTGCATTATTAAGGGCTTCTATTTTAGGTATCAGAGTCGCACCTATATCCCCAAACACAAGCCGGAAGGTTGCATTTCCAACCGCGATTCTGATGGCGGAAATGGCATCACATAGTTTCAACGCAGAATTAGCTGCTACTTGAAAGCGATACCAGAGAACTGCACTAAGCTAATGTACAGTCAAATGATAGAAATAAAAATACACGTAAATAATTATGTGGGGGAAAATAGCTTTAAGTCAAACAAACAAACAAACAATTACGTACAGGATCCAAACATTTTGCTTTCACAACTTTAATTAATGCATTCAAATTCTTGATGCAGTGCTCAAAAGAAGATCTATCCGAACTCCAGATGACACCATAACACCCTTGACCGTGATCTCTAATATCGACATATCTTGCTCCGGGAGAAAGTGTCCTCAATATCAATGGATCCGTTACAAGTTGTCCAGCACTGCCTTGCTCACTGCTGTCCACCTCAACAGAAAGTATTCGATCTACTAGTTCTCTCTCCTCAACTGATTCTTCATGAGAGTCATTATCCGTATCGCTTGGCAGCATCATGCACATTAACTCGACGGTGAGAGAATCGGTTGGGCACCAGTCATCAAATCCATTGTGACTCAGTCTGATCAATTCGGGTGAGTTACGCAGACGAGACACAATAGATGAACGCATGTCGTTGTCGCGAAAGCATATCTTAATCTGTGATTCATACCGTAATCGAACAGTGAATATTCGTGATGTAAAGTGTGCGTCCAATAACTGGATGTCTATCTACTTACGCGAGCGCTTGCCCCATCATATGCACTGATTTCGAAGTTAACGTTCGTGTCCGATAGTATTTGTCTAAGGGTGATTTCATCAGGCGGGCTCTATTTACAGCATAAGCATACGTGTAGGGAAAAATCAATAGTTTAGATGTTCACGTAAAGTTAAAGAGTCCTGTCAAGATTATCAGATAACGTTCTGCTTTATTCACTCTTTGTAAAACTCACACGTAAGTTCGTCACTTGAAATAATGCCCAGTTGTCTGCACTATCATCTTCTATGTTGTTTAGTTGTACATCATAAATGACGTTGCCATTAGAGATGGCCACAGGATAATATTCTAGAGGAAGGTTGTCGAGCTGAGTCATGTTACGGAACAGACCTTGTAGCGATATAAGTAGATCATTATATATTTATCAGATCATCGTGATAAGGAAAGCAATATATTGACAATTCCGCAGTATAATAAAACAAACGCTCTAAGCGAGCAACGTGCAGGTCATGAGATCACCAGTGTTACTCTTACATTAACAAAGTGGTTCCGACAGGATGGAATACAAGGCTTGATGTATGAACTTTCTGCCGAGAAAACCTTTACGGAATATATTGAGACAATCGTTTGATAGATTTCCCTCATTTCCCTCATTTCCCAGGCCTTCCAGCTTTATCCCCGACACGAATCGATGTAATAGCAATGACCATATTAATACAGAAGCAGGTTTCAGATTACCCCCTTGTCGGAATATTTTTTCCGACCAAATAACCCGAAATAAAGAGTAGAACATTCAAACCATATGAACGCAATAAGCTTAAAATGTCAAAATTACGTGTAACATTGCTGGAATAGTCTGAGCGTGCAGATCGCTAGGGTTGGATCTTTTTTTTTTCTTCCAGAACCTTTTATTATATACCTATTTTATTATCATCAACTATTAAGCTTTTGTACTTTGCAATGGGAAATAGCGACCTCGATAGGTTTGTCTTTCTCAACAGATATTGAACGCTGCGAGTATTACCTGAACGTTCGAATTAATCAAAACCAATCAATTTTGTCAAGGCAAATCGAAAAAATCCGGAATTGCGAGCTTATTACCGAAGGAGAAGTTAGACGTTTGTGTGCAAAAGCTTACGAAATATTAATAGAAGAATCGAACGTACAGCGAGTCGATGCACCAGTGACGGTAAATTCTGTGAAATGCATTTTCTGTTTCTATGGTTTGATGTCTATACTTTGATTTGGCTCAAATGTCTGGTTTTTTTTTTCTGTCGAGTAAAGATATGCGGCGACATACATGGTCAATTTTACGATTTGATGGAACTGTTTAGGGTTGGTGATGATTGTCCCAAGACCAATTACTTGTTTCTAGGTAAATCGGTCGCTTTTTGAATTTATGAATTGAAAAAATTCCCATTACCTAAGATACTTTCCAAATCTCTTTTTCAGGTGATTTTGTTGATCGTGGTTACTATAGCGTCGAGACGTTCTTTTTATTGCTTGCGCTCAAGGTTTTGTCGTACTCATTTTCTCCCCTCATAACAGTTCGATTTGTTATCTAATCAATGCTTCGTTGATTCCATTAACTAAGGTGAGATATCCCGATAGAATCACTCTTATAAGAGGCAACCATGAGTCTCGACAAATTACTCAAGTCTATGGATTTTATGATGAATGTGTTCGTAAATATGGAACAGCCGATGTATGGAATCTCTGCTGCGATATATTTGATCTCATCAGTTTGGCTGCCATAATTGACGATAGAATATTCTGTGTGCATGGTGGACTATCTCCGACTATTCAAGTACTCGATCAGGTATAATTTCATCTGTGAGAACTATTTGCGGTGAAAACTAATAATATGAAATAGCATATGGGGTAAATTGATAACCAAGACTATATGATACAAGGTTCCGTACACTATAGCTAATTCGCCTGTGATTATTCACTTTGTGCGATTAAGATTAAAAATCTTGACAGAATGCAGGAAGTTCCACACGACGGACCTATGTGTGATTTGCTCTGGTCTGATCCTTATGGTTTGTGGATATGTATTAAAATACTTACGTCCATATTAAATACACTAATGTACACAATCATACATAGATTCTTCAGATATGGATGGATGGAGCCTGAGTCCCCGTGGAGCTGGTTTTCTCTTTGGAGGGGACGTTGTCGCATCGGTAATCCTTGGGTTGTGTCGGCTTGATCAGTTGCCTTTTTATTTTTCCTTCAACGAATTAACCCCGTCTTTAATATATTACTAGTTTTTACATATGAATGATTTGGAGCTAATAGCAAGGGCACATCAGCTTGTAATGGAAGGTTACAAATTGATGTTTGGCGAGACACTGGTGACAGTATGGTCAGCCCCAAATTACTGTTATAGGTAAGGAACAGAGATAATTGATATACTGTTGATGCATAATTACTAACCTTTCTGACAATACATCTATTTGCAACATTAGATGTGGCAATGTTGCAGCGATACTAGAATTAGACGATCAACTAAACCAAACTTACAAAATTTTCGATGCAGCAACGGAGGTTTGTTCCTTAATGATTCGACATGTTCATTCGGGTGTGTTACGATTACCTGTTACTGACCATACATTACGCATATAATCTTATCTCAACAAGGAAAATCGAGTTCCGGTGAAAAGTATTCTTCCCGATTATTTCTTATAGCAAGTGTAACAAGTCAACTGACTATCGAGCTGTCTGTAAATAATACTGTAAGAGCTTGCTTTGTCGACGCTCGATAATTCTTAGAATTTTGGAAACTAGATGTGTGCACTAAAATTAATAATACACGTAACGTATTTAACATGGATGGGAGTCCTGTATTGGGTGGACTTCTTTATGATCTTCTCTTGTATTCCGGCAGTGAACCATCTTCGACACTCGTATAATTGGTTCTCCTACTGTTAAGTGAACGATTATGATATGATTAGTAAACGATTACAATTCGCATTATCGCGGAATTAACAACTTGTTTATCCAATCATAAATGCTACGTTTTCAACACAGTCAATATGTTTTCAGTGGATTGACAGATTGAATTTAAGTTGTAATCATCTTGGTAGAAAATGCGAATCGAAAATTAATTGATAGGCGGAGCCAACACACCTGTGATAATTAAGATTAAGTTTCAAAACTTCCAATCGCCCAAGAAAACTCATTTACGAGAATACGTCCAAACCTTTATTTTTTTTCTGAGGCTTGTGATGAAATTCCCATTAACCAATGAAATACCAATAATTTGTGCAACTACGTCGATGTCGTGACGACATCATAAAGTATCACAGTAGTAGTAGCTAAATATATTGCGTCAATATTTCCTTGTGACGTCTATTCCAATTTTTTCCGCTATGATTGTGTCATCATTTCTAGCCACGCTGTTACATTTGGTCACCCGAAAGAATGTTCAAACGAACGTTCTCCAATTGCTAAGATGTAAATTTACCCTCGAATGTCATGCTAAGATATTAATATCTTAATCTAATCAGATAAATATAACCGAACAATTCTTTCATGTCTGGTCTGATACTCCAGCGGTCCGCTTAGCTACAACTAGATATTATTCTAACTTTCGTAAGCCAGCCTGTGGTCCCAACATTAAAAATTCGACGCGACTAATTGAAGAATTCTTATACTCATTCTCAACGAATGAGTCTAATTAAAAACGTAATAGTAAATTTAATTAATTTTACTACTGTATGCGTTTGAGATAAAAGCATGAAGCTTATATAATGAAATTCATATCACTATTCGAACCCGTCACTTTTGTATTCCATTTCTCTCTCAGACGGCTACTCGCGAATTATCACTGTTTATGATCAAATGATCAAGTTGGTGTTCGAAATCTTAAGTCATACAAATGAGTCATGAAATACACGCGTTTCACCAACTTGTCACCCGATCCAAAATACTCGGGGTGGAATTTCACAGACCAAATAAAAGTTTGTCATTATTATAGTTTTTTAAAGTGCGTTTTCGATAATATTGGTGTTAGCAGTGAGAAATTCAGGAACAGGGGTTGGGTCAGATTGCCAAGGCAAACCATCAAACTATAGTAATAGTTAAACCATCAACAAATGTTGCCAATGCAAGATTTTCATTTCAGGAAATTGAAATGTACACAGAGATGCAGCAATTTAATATTAACAGGACAGAGATGTAATACAGAGTCACATTACTGCAACAATTACCCACAGCCTCCTGGACTGGTATCTGTCTCGTTTTGTAATGGCCCTAATAAGTCAGCATCTATGGATTTCAACACTGAGGTAGATATTGCTGGCCTGTTCTGAACACCCAAGAAGTTCTTTGTGTACAGTTTATGTGAGGACTCATTTGCTCAGTGGTTACTTATTTTATACTTGCAGTTGGACACACAGCCTCAGGCCTCTACATCTGGAGCATCTGTCACCATTGGTCCATTTACATTGTTTTGCCTTGTTCATGGTGGCAGCCTTGAAAATGCATTTCCAGTCAAGACTGACAAGAATGCAACCATTGGAGAGTTCAAGAATGCCATAAAAGCAATGAAGTCAAATGAATTTGGTGACATTGATGCTGACAAACTCATGTTGTGGAAAGTGAGTATTCCCACACATGAAGAGACAGTTTGAACTACTCAGTGAAGCAGATATTGAGGATTTAGGGGGTGTGAAGATAATAGATCCAACAGCAGAAATTGGTGAGGAATTTGGTGCACTACCCCCCAAGAGGCATATCCATGTCATTGTCACATGCCCACCTCATAAGTAGTATGACATTGTTATTGGTTAATTCTTAGCCACTCACTTATTATTTTGATGTTGACTAATTCACATGCTCTGCTTGCTTTATTCATTGCCATCATTAGATACAAACTCAAAAATAAAAATTGACAACTTCATAATAATAATATCTAACTCAGTAATGGCACAAGCCACTCACCCATCAGACTTTAATATGAATCAGGGTGTCAGAAACAGAGCTCTTTATGATGTAATTTTAGAGTGGGCAAAGCTTTCTACGGCCTCCTGATTTTGACAACAACTATTGGTGACATAGAAGCATGTCAACTTTTGGGTGTGGGGCAGATACTTAATACTGTAATTTTTGAAGGATGCACTACAAGCAATGTGCCAGTGGTCATCAAGTATAGTCTTCATGACCCTCCTCTCCAACGTGAAGCAGAAACATTAAAGATACTAATACTTAATGATGTTATGGACATTCTGAAGTTGCTGTATGAAAACTTAATGGATGATCCCCTATATACATGGGTGGTTCAAAAAGTTTTGACACAGAGGCTATCAAAATTTTATTTACATAATAAACATCAATCTAACTATTCTATTCTTTCAAAATATAAATACTCTCTTTTAACTTCCATACAATGTCTCAGCCCTTTATGCTGACTCTGAAAATATTCAGCATACTCTTCTTGTGGTATGCTGTTAGTCTTTAAATTTATAACATAGCTGAACATTTGAATCCTCTCAAACCTTTTTTCACCAAGTTTTTTTTTTATTTTAGAAATAAAAAAAAAGTTACATGATACCAGATTAGGACTATGTATAGTAGGGAGAAATATGACTTGTTCTCCCTGAAAGTACTTAGTGACAATTTTTGACCCGTGTGGCGCAGCATATAGGCATATGAGTGGGTTCCATTTAAACATGCTTTTTTTACAGGGATTTCATAATGTAAAGTTGCTTTATACTTCTCAATTGGGATAGAAATAACTCCCTGAACGTTATCAATGCTGATATAGATATGGGGGTCATGATGTATAAGATCTTCAACGATATTAACATTCAAAAACGTAACAGCTTTGCGAGGACGTCTAGAATAGTGTGCATCTTTGGTCTTGATTGCCCGGCTTCCAATGCTTATGTTTAAACAGTGCTTTAATCCCTTCAGCAATGACTAACTCTTTGTGAATGTCGTCCGCCCCTTTACCCCCGTTTTCCAGCAAACCCAGGTATAGTTATAGTATCGTTGATTTTTACAGTAAAATTTTTCACAGTTTTCAGTAGACAAATTTCAAAAAAAATTTCTCAATAACCATCAAATTAAAATGGGTCAAATTTTTTATGTTTAATCAAGTATGACTCAAGCTTTAATATAAATATTTATAAAGCTGAGACGATCAGTAATTGCTGAAATATGTACACTGTGTCAAAACTTTTTGAACTACCCATGTAGTCACCAGTATGGTGGGCCAAGTCTCCAAGGTCAATGCACAGGTCATCTGCAATATCATTATTGACATCCTCAGTATTCTGAAGAACCTTCATGGTCACAATTATATTCACAATGACATCCACCCCAGTAACATTGTGAATGTTGATGGTAAATACTGGTTGATTGACTTTGACCATGCTGTTCCACAACCAGACAAGAAAGAGACTGCTCCTGACAATTGGCCAAAAGGTCACATTGTGTTTGCATCTCACAATCAGGACAAGTATCCTGGAGCCAGAGATGACCTAGAAGCACTTTGTTATACAGTCACCTTCATGCATTATCAAGACAAGGAATATTGGCACACTGCCATTCAGGACCCATTCAAGGCCTTGCATGAAAGAAAAAAAAAGCTCTTCTATCTCTTTGATGATCTTCCACAGGTCTTTAAGGATTTCTATGACTGTGTCTATGACCTGGACATCAATGCAATTATGGATTATGAGTATTGGCAGACTCCATTCATGCATATTGCTAATGATTTAGTCTCTTTACCTCAAAAACACCCCTTCTCAACCACACTGGCAAGTCCAGAAAGGGAACATAATCAACTTTAACCTTGAATGCTTACATAGTAATAGTAGATTAAATGGTATCACAACTTGCTCATATTAGCTCTTAATGCATAATCAACCTTTTTAGCATTGTTTATATAATATAAATAAAAAGATATTAAAGACATCTCTATGCAACAATATGAATACAATTCTCTATTCCGATTTTCTTTTTTGCCCCTAGTTTCTTGAACTAGTTTTGCCAACGTCCATTTGAGAGATTTTTCTGACATTTCCTCTTGGTAAACTTGATAATAATAAGTTACCTTTTCTTGGTCCAGATGTTCTTTAATAGCCTGGGTATTTCTCATTTTGAAAATGTAAGGAGACCCCGGAAGGAAATTCGCTCTTCAACTTGGTAAAATACAAAAAGTTGATTTTCTGATTATTGAGTGATCATTGTGACGTCAAACGCGCGGTAATATGCGTCAAGTGGCCTTAACAAAACACTTGGTTATTGGTTACATGCGATATCGTCAACTTTCCGGGGAAAGTGGCGCGGTTACGATAGCTACATCTCGATAAACTTGATAAAAGACGGTTCGAGAACGGATAATAATAACTTTTATAACTAAAATACGTCAAATCATATTCAAATAACTTCCGTTCGCAAATGTCTGTCAACCAGTTGCAGTAAGAACCCATGGTCAACCTCGCAACAGGATAACAAGTTGTTCAAACGGAGTTTTAATCATTATATTACAAATAAGTTTCAATTTAAATATTCATTACTCGAAAAAACACATCCACATCCGGAGACATTTCTCGCTCGATATGTCGTCTTATCTCCAAAAAAGAAAGCTTCTTCCCGTAATCTACTCAAAACGAACATCTTTCCTTATCTACGCTCCTGCCATTCTCCAGATTCACCACACGCTCTCAGAAAACTCGAACTGTGGCACGTTACTATTACAGTAACGGCTTCGGTTTTCAATAACCATAAACAGCATGGATAGTACTGGCATTATTGGTGCCGCTTGGAGAATGTCCTTAACAGTCTATGCAAAGAGAGAAAATGAAGGGAGATGTGAATGTAAAGTGGAAAGGAAATATATATGGGCTGACGTTGGAAGTATTCATAATCGATACTGTGATGGACATCGGCAAAAAGGAAAAAGGATTTAGTAAGTATTAATAATAAGCGAAAGTTTGAATAAAGACCTTTTCTATTGATACCAACTTCGTATCTTCCCACTAATGCTGGGACTAACAAATGTGCATCAAAAGAAGACAAAATCATTCCAAAAGCGTATTAACATTGCAAACCGAATCCCAACACAAATGGAATGAAAGGAACGAATAAACTAATTTTAATAGCCTTCAATCAGATGTCCCTCTGAAAGTTTTCTTGATATTATCAATCAAATATAAGACTCCAACCTCAGTCCTCAACCAATCCATGCTTTCTCTGCTTCTCTTCTCGTTTACTCTCGGTTGCTTCCAAATCCTCGGCTTCAAGCAAATAATCGATATCTCCTACCCTCCATTGCCATACGCCCTCGGTTGGAGCTTTCCTTGTAACAAAACCAGTTTCTTTATCCACCACAGGGGCAAACCCTTCAGTAATATTGATAGCGGGCTCGAAATAAGGCGTTTCAAATCTAATAACCATTGTCCTTCTCGTCTGATCATCGATTGCATACACATCGTCTTTGGTTTTCAATTTGTATACTACATCTGCATCTATCTCAACGTCTACTTTCGCTTGCACACCTTCCATCATAGTTTTGTACACGGCAAGAGGGCCGGCCTTGCGCAACAGGGACGAGATAGGCTCATCCGAAGTATTATTACTTGGAATGCGGACGGCTTCGTTTATGGTCATCCATTGACCAACTGCGAATTCACGAGAAGATTTCGAAAATGCAATGCGTGGACCGAGATATAGCCAGACATCACGAATACGCGCGTCGTAGACGTTGGGAACGGATAAATTCACAGATGAGCCTTCTTTGGCAAGCTTCTCTAATTCGAGCGCATAACGATCGTACAATCGTGTCGTCAGAGTGGATGAGAGATGGGATAGATCACATGGAGTGCTCAATGACAAGCAGACTTGATTCGTAGCTAGGACAGCTTTTGGATAAATGGGGTGAGAGTATGGTGATATGGATATATGATTTGAGAATTAGAATAAAACGTGCAGAAACAGTCCGAACTATAATAAATGAAACACCATATATTCACCTCCAAGTAAGAACTGATCAGAGAAATATTCTGAAGATGTAAAGTCTTTCATTGCGTACATAGATAATGCGCGACTGAGTTTATGTTGAATGCTTAACGGTAGTTGCGCAATTATTGGCAACCAAAAATTAGCTTCAGGGTAAGGATAGTTGGTTATTCTTGGCGGGTGGTTTGCATATATCCATGCTGGTAAATTGAAACGCACGAGTCAAGTTTAAAAATTCGCTCGCATTTATTATTAAATAGACTCTTCGTAATTACTCGCTCATACATTACTATCCTGTCCCCTCACTATGAGTCTCGAAAGAACTTACGAAACAAAATCGACGATCCGGTCTTTGTCAGCCCCGGCAACGATTCAACACCCTTCTCATTCTGTGGTAACGGTGCCGGATCTTGCGGAGGCCCGGGAGGCGGTTCTGTCACAAAGTTCGTACGAGTACGAAGCTGAGGTCGGAGTGGCAATCGCCTTTCTCCAGTTGTTGAGATAAGGCGACCTCGTTGAAAAAGACGGGCAACTAAACGACTCGAAGACTTCATTCTTTTGAATCGGGAAGAAATGCCAAATCGGAAAGCTGAGATATGATAGGATCTGTAAATTGATATATTAATACATAACTGGTAAGGTGTTGTCGCGTTCTAAAGTATTGTAGTATCACACATTTTCTGCGACTCGCTTTTGTTTTCTTTTTATGGAAATTAACCGTATTTATAGCGAGATAATGTCAAACTCACTACAGTCAACTGTCTTTAATTCGACCGCCTCCGTTCCGAAGTCATCGGTCGAATTAACGTATAAGTCGAATTAACGGCAGACCGTACTTAAGGAAAACAATAATAAAAAAAATCGGGTCTTGCCCAAGCGATCGAATTATAGGCGAAATCGAATTATCAGAATGCTATGTTAGGTAATATGGTCGCTTTCCCTTTGAATATTTTGTCATAATCTTTCGCGTCATCTCTACATGTTGTAACGTGTCGCGTTGATAGAAATCTATGGGCAATGTTCGCTCTGTCCGGTTTGTTGCAGCGTTAATATTTTATTTAATAATCTTCTGATGCTCTACGGATATATCATTGAACACGATATCTCATACTTTTGGAGACAATGCGCGTCTGAGTTGGGTAATGCTAAATTGGAAAAGCTTAAAAAGAAATCGTAAAGAAATCGTAAAAGAAACCGTTTAACCTTCCCACAATGAAAGAGCGCGGTATTCCTCTTGTGGAAGTAACTCATTGAGTAATAGCAGGCTTAAAATTGAGCGACCCAAAGTTCATAAATTATCTCAGATAAAAAGAATGTTGTAATCAAAATGACCTCGATATTCACTTGGTCATTTATTTTTAATTAAATAAGCTTTATGTTGCTATGAACAATGAATTAAGAAAAAGCTTTCAATTTGGTATATCTTTTTACAGGAGTATGCAACCGTTAATAAACATATCGTAGTCCCCAATGTATCATATTAAATTCACTTAAAGTTTAAATTCTATAGTATAAATTGGCCGCCAATACCTTCGTTTTTTCCCAGTTGTTCAGAATCTCTCTTTCATTCTCGCAGCAACAGTTCTTAAGCTTGCATATACTTTTCCAGGCGGGCTCCCAAGGATTAGTGAAACAATAGCATCCCTTGCGATCTTTATGTTTTGGAATGATCCAAGAATATGTATTTTCCTGCATGTGAAGAATTAATTACAATTGAATCGTATGAATGCAGTACACATAACCGTTCTTAGGAACAACGACTCACGTGTCAGCCAGTACAACTCTTGTCTTTGATACATTCTCGATTGTGAATTTGACTTTGCCATCTTTCCCTGCTATTCGACCTATTGCGCGGGACAGATGATCGCCGTGGAGAGTTTTTACTAGTCCGATAGATAACAATTTAGTTTCAAAAGTTGTCACGTTCAGTTGCCCATTGCATAAAAGTAATGATGTACCTACCATCTTTGATTTCAAATGTTTCGATATACAGATCATCTAGACGTAAAATGGCCATGGCATCCTGGTTCGTAAAGAAACATATTGTAATTATTGTTGTTGATTAACAACAGGCAATAATTAAAATAAATAGGTTTGAGATATTTACATCAACGTCAAATCCCAAAGTAAATGCTGTCACAAAGTCAGCACCCTTTTGAAGCGCTCCAGTCTCGGTCGTATGTTTTGACGTCTGATAGTTAGAGAAATTGGTTTAAATTAACATTAGCAACAACGTTATCAACTCCAAAAGCCTTAAGGTTATCCCCAGTACTTATATTGTAAACCTGAAAATGTTTAAATGAATCATGTCCCAACTCCTCACCTTTAGTTCGACACATTTGCTTTTTGTGTTCATTCTTACTTGTAGATTCAAATGAGTAACCAATGGCTCATATATCTTTGGCCATGATTTCTTCAATGGAGTGAGACGGTGTGGTGGAATGGGTATTTTACGGTATTGAGGTTTTCCATTCTGATATCAATTAAATAATTGTTACTGCGGAAGCTTCCATTGTGAAAGTAATGTTATAAAATAACTTACGTTCATTTCATTAGCTGCCAATGCGCGGAATTTGGGTATTGCATCGCCTATTATTTCATCTACTGGCATTTCCTCGACTTCATGTTCGCTTTCATTGTGATTATCAATTGTATCCATAACATTGGCGTCGTCATTTCCACCAGTTTTATCGCTTTTCTTTGACGCTTTTACCCGTGTCATTTTGTAATCTGTAAATGACATTGACGAACTTTTTTTTCTTCAAAAAGTGTGTGTAACATATTGTTCTAATGATGTGATTGGTTAGTAATAAGTTGCGACGTTATCACATGATTGCGTATTTTATTGGTTGCAAGGGTTATTCTAATCCGACAATCCCGACGAATAAGCAAAATTTGCACAGCGCGTACTGTAATCACTTTACAATTGCACTTATTTTTTAAATTTCCGGTTTAAGAATTAATTTGTGGCATATTCAGCAAATTTACCAAACGGCAATGTGATTAATTTCGTAATATTAGTATAGAAACCGGCGGAAAATATATCTATTGCAGAAGATATATTCAAGACGTAAATCCGTAGAAAGTCTGCACTACAAAACGCGGATCGTGAAGGTGATGGTTTGTCTAGAAAAAGAAGAATTATTCTTTAAAATAATTAGTATTATGTGTAATATTAGGAAATGGATACTTGACTAATATAACAAAGTTGGATGAATCGGTGGCCTCATCATTAGGCATTGACACTGCACGCTCTCCTCCAGCGTTGCAACAAGTTCTCTGCCAACTCCTGCTTTGTCTCATCCGATTGTATTCGACGGTAGTCATCTAATTTTGAATTTTTTACAGTAGAAAACCAAACGGTAAGTATTTAGAACATATATAATTTATCTACACCAGTTTATAACATACCGGTGTATGGTAGCCAGGAACTGTGTGTACTACAGAAATAAGTTACTGTCCACACGCGATGGGCTAAACATTTGGATGTTACACGTGTCCAAAAAAAATCTTCTATCTTTTAACATTAAACATATCCGATCTATCGGACTTACAATGATGTCCAATTTCGCAAAGAAAGGCTCGGGAGTCGTCAACAGGTTTGCTGGTGAGGTTCAAATGTAAGTTCTAAATGATGTCATGCCTTCTCGTGTTTAAGTATATTTATTTGCTTACAGTAAAATTTTAACCAATTCCAGTCACAAACTTGCCAAAGTAGCAAAATCCCAGTTCCCTCGCTATGCTTCTTCCGGTGAATTGAACAAATATAGTAAGCATATAACCCAACACAAGGCCCAGGGCGCCGCACAAGCAATGTGTAAGTGTGTTTGATAGTAAAGCATAATACAAGACATTTCGGGTAAAAATTACCCAAGGCTTGTGGACATAATGGATTGTGGTGTATGTAGATAATGCGTTTGACTGAAGATCCACATCAGTTGATCATGTTATCGCTAACGATAGACTCGGATCTCAGTATATGCTACAGGATTAAAAGCGGAAGATATGGATAAACCACAAGTTGGTATTGCCAGTGTGTCTGTATATCAATTATAAGATATTGTAAACCCGTATGACGCTATTCCTACATCACTGTTTTTAACGTCCTTTCGAATGTTATAGATGGTATGAAGGTAATCCATGTAATATGCACCTTCTCGAACTAGCGACGAAAGTAAAAGAAGGTATGAAAGCAGCTGGTCTTATTGGCTATCGTTTTAACACCATTGGTGTAAGCGATGGCATAAGTATGGGAACTACAGGTATGCGCTATTCGCTGCAAAGTCGTGATTTGATAGCTGATTCTATTGAGACGGTAAGTAAATCATAAGCCAAAACTAATAAAAAATCGAATTGGAAGGTCAACACTTATCTTATTTATATTTCTGTTCTCAACATAGGTTATGAATGCTCAGTGGTATGACGCAAACATTGCTCTTCCTGGTTGTGATAAAAATATGCCCGGATGCATAATGGCAATGGCAAGACATAACCGACCTTCCATTATGATCTATGGAGGTACGATTCGACCGGGACAGTCCAAATGTGGGCAAGGTGTTTTGGATGTCGTGTCGGCGTTCCAGTCGTATGGCTCTTACATGGCTGGGAAGATAACTGAGGAGCAAAGATACGACATTGTCAGACACGCGTGTCCAGGCCCCGGTGCTTGTGGCGGAATGTATACTGCCAATACAAGTACGCATTGCTTCACGATTAGATTTTTTTTTTGTTTTTTTTTTTTCTTCTTCTTGTTTATACGATCTTAAAACTCAAGAGTCGATGGTTGTATTTTTTACAACAGTGGCGTCTGCTATCGAGGCTATGGGTATGAGTCTACCCTATAGCTCATCAACTCCAGCAGAAGATCCAGCAAAGTTGGATGAATGCCGTAAGGCTGGCGAAGCCATTCGTAATCTTTTGGAAAAGGACATCAAGCCCAGAGACATTATGACGCGAAAAGCCTTTGAAAATGCAATGGTTGTCGTTACGGTGCTGGGCGGGTCGACAAATGCCGTCTTGCACTTGATTGCTATTGCACGGGCTTTAAATGTTGACCTTACGCTAGATGATTTCCAGAAAGTTAGCGATTCCACACCGCTTCTGGCTGATCTCAAACCGAGGCAAGGGACATAAACTTATTTTGAACAATACAGGCCTTGAAGATGACGAAAGGGGAAACCCACATTTTAATTATTACTAATCACAATTATGCGCGTGCTTTTCTCTCAACAGTGGGAAGTATGTGATGGAAGACTTGTGTAAGATTGGCGGTGTCCCTCGTATGTGTTTGTCACGTGTCTACCTAAATCTTTTTGCATTAATAACTGTGTTGTTTGCTAAGCATTTAAATCTGTCCAATTCCACAATAGTCTTATTACGATATCTATTACAAAACGATCTCGTTCATGGAGATACATTGACGGTAACGGGGAAGACGCTTGCAGAAAATCTGGATGATGTCCCAGATCTGACTTTCGATCAGGATATCATCCGACCACTATCGGATCCAATCAAACCCAGCGGACACATCCAGATCCTTCGTGGGAATCTGGCGCCCGAAGGGTCAGTGGCGAAGATTACCGGAAAAGAAGGACTGATATTTGAAGGTGTTGCAAAAGTGTTTGACAGTGAAGAGTTGATGTTGAGTGCGTTCGAGAAGGGAGAGATTAAGAAAGGTCAGGTCATTATTATTCGATATGAGGGCCCCAAAGGTGGACCTGGTATGCCCGAGATGTGTAAGTAGGAATTGCGAAATTAATTGTACGGTGCAGACCGATGATATCATGCCTTTTCTTGACGATGAATATACTTTTGTAAATGATGGTCGCAGTAACACCCACAAGCGCTATTATGGGGGCTGGTCTTGGAAACGATGTCGCACTATTAACGGATGGTCGTTTCTCCGGCGGAAGTCATGTAAGCATGCAGTATCTGCATTATAAAAGCTTTCCCCCGTTTTTATGATTTGGTTTTAATTGTTCACGTCGATTAGGGGTTTATCATCGGTCATATCACTCCCGAGGCACAGGTTGGCGGACCAATTGCGCTTGTTCGTGACGGTGACAGAATATCAATAGATGCCACGAATAAGACTATTAATGTTGATATTACAAAAGAAGAATTTGTAAAGAGACGAGCTGCGTGGAACCCCCCGCCTTACAGAGCAACTCAAGGCACATTGTATAAATATATAAAGAATGTAAAATCTGCAACTGAAGGTTGTGTGACAGATGAATAAATTTGAATAACTGTCAAACCAGCGTTATACTGTAAAAGTCGGTACAAGTGGTGAATTCCACTCCCTCCTCGCTTCACTTTCTGATGCCGGATCAATTTTCTTTGAATGATAAAAAGCAACAATGTTGTTGGTAGTAAATGAAACGAGTTCTGCAAAAAGGCTAACTCGTGAAATTATTGCTATTGGAATATTACTCGATACGGGTTACAATTCAAGCGGTACGACTTACGTTAAGATCACGTAATTTTCGACAAGAATCAACTCGTTTTGTTAATGCATGATTTATCCAATGTACATGCAGATAAAAATCTAATTTCACAGTGTCTGTCTGATGCCTCAAGTTTCTCGATAGTTATAATGACAATTTTCATTATAACCACGGACAATATAATGACAATGTTAGAGTATATTCTAACACATTCCTTTCATAATAATAAAATGTGCGGGTTACACTTTACTATTCGTATTACATTAGGTAATAAAGATAATAATATCCCGTGGCGATCATTGAATTAAGGTTTACCCAAAAAGAGAATTTAATCACATGATTTAAACGTGTTAAAATAGATCTTCGAATCACAAGATATCGTACCACTAGTATATCCAATCATACCATTCCGCAACAGTTGGGCATTTTCAGACTGCGACATTCCATCGTGCACAGCAAAATCACTTTGACTTCTCCTCTCGACTCTACGAATAGCCATTTCAATAGAATATGATCGAAATAATCTGCAACGACCGTCTCGGAAAGAAAGTTCGTGTAAAGTGCGAGTAAGTAACCAAGTTCCACTTTACATAACTTGCTGTATGCGTAAGAACATAAACTGCGTTATTCATATATTAACATGCGCTGTTGCAGACCTACTGACACTATAGGCCATTTGAAGAAACTTATTGCAGCGCAAACTGGTACGAATGCAGCTAAAATTGTGCTAAAGAAATGGTAAAGTATTGCGTTGTCTTTTTGTAATCGATACTGCTGCATGATAGATAGCATGTCATACGTATAAGCCATCAATGTTTTCATATTATTGGCTTATGTTCTGTCCTTCTCACCACGTGTATTATTTTTTTTTACATAGGTACACCGTATATAAAGACCATATCACATTAGAGGATTGTAAGTTCCCTGTCTAATCATGTTTGGGTATTAGTTCTGCCTCTTATTAACATCATCCGTTGCGCTACAGATGAAATCAATGACGGAATGAATCTTGAACTCTATTACGCATAACTATTGCTGCTATGGAGTTCATTATGTCAGAAAATTATGTCACCAGTTCTTTCATACCTATTGGAATTATTGCGTGATTTCAACCTTACGACCATTCCGCTCGCTAATTCAGTGAGTCGAGTTTATTAAGCAGTTGGTGCAAATAAATTGCAAATAGTTTATAGACTTCTATAATTTATTCAATTGTTATTTGATCAAAGCGAGTGATTCACACGCTCAATCCAAATACGTTAACAATTACATACATACTATTCATTTCATGCCGATAAGAGGCGCTATCTGTCAAATCATAAGCATACCTGATTAAAACTCTGAACAGAACCACACAAAAGACGGTCGCAAAGAGTGACTCTCATAACATACTTACCGTCGTGCTTTGGATCCCAATGACAAAGACTTGTAGAGTGTATACCCGCTCCGCTTTTTTGTACGATTGTACAAGTAACTAACGAACGTTATGATCACGTTAGAAAGTATCTCCTGGGAATACTTGGCATCCGTGGATCTCACCATCTGAACTTACCTATGTATTTAAACGCCTTCCCCAATGCGATCAGCTTTTCCAAACATCCGTTTACAATTTTGACATTCCATTCTGCCGCTCTCGTATGTATGTACAGCGAATCTCCCATGATGTCATTTATAGTCTACGAACAAAATATTAGATACATCTAAAAAAGACCGAACATAGTACTTTGTCTTGCATTACGCTGTATTCACCTCTTTAATGATAACTTTGACCTTTTCAATATCAAAAAATCTTTTAGAGTCACCAAATTCAGAATCGATGGATGATGTCTTGGAATGTCTATGGAATGTAGTAACGCCGTCCTCAAAAGAAGAGTGTTTGCTATGTCTGAGATGTGATAGCGAACTTATTGGTGAATCGGCAGCAATGTCTGTTTTCATTGACTGTAAGATTAAAGAAATTGTCAGGAATAACACATTGTTAAAGTAATGGGGGCTATCTCAAATATGCATGTCCCTGTTACTTAGATATTATTAACTACAAGTAAAATATCTGATAATGAAGGTATGGGTTGTGTAAAAAATCAGATAATCATAAAACCAAAGATTCGAAAGTACCTCTTGATTCTCGGTAGGATAGCCTTCTTCCATTTCGTAATATGATACGATACAAGAGAGCGTGAAGATGGCCAAGAGCTGCTTCACCTCATGCTAGCGTTGTACATGGATCGGCGGTTTACTTTCCCTTATCACATGATTATAGTCAGGGGTTTTTATTATTCACACGATCAGAGATCAAGCAACCTGGTCACATCTTAATCGTGTGTCGAACGCGCATATGATCAATTGGTCTAGCTTTTGTCTTAGTTCCAAAGACCGTTGCTGGCAGTTAATGCCTCACATTTCATAAACGACAATAATCCCAATTTGGAACTTTGGCCCAAATCTCTTATTTGTCATGCATGGCACTCGTTATATTGCATAACAGTTGGAATCTGCCTTATATTAACAATCATTGACAATATCAGCGAAAAAGCGCATTCTGATTTTTGCGAGAAAATTTTTGCTATCTAGTTAATAATATGTTGTAAAACGAGACTGAGGTGGCAAAAAGCCCGCGCAGTTGAACCGTAAACATCTTGATCATCTTCTGGTGTATTATCAATCCCTTTCAAACGATGAGAAGCGGAAGAATGTCTATTCATTATTCAATTCATAATATTTTCTTTAAATAACAATAATAATGTAAATGCGGCTGGTTGAGTTGATTCAAAGAAATTTAGGCAAAAATAACGCGTATAACGAAATTAATCTTTACACAACGTTTTATTCCTTCTGCGCAGCTGTGTTACTAGTAATTCGTTATTTCGCGTGACACTTGAGTTTTTAAACCGGTAATTTAAGAATGCTGCATAGATTATCGTTTAATTCTAGTAGCGTCAAGGCAAAAACGTATACAGTATACAGTGAATGCGCGATATATTTAATACGTAATTTACGTTTATATTAACACAAAAGCTGTTAACAGTTGAGAATTTATTCGTGCAAAACTTAATTTAATGAAATAAAGTAGCGTAATAATGATACAACTATTATTTAACAATTAGAGAAAATAAACATAGTTGCGATTATACATGTAAATTGTTTATGGTTTCACTGTAGTTTTACCGTATGCATATGAAGTACTATTATAAGTTTCGGTTGTTTTGTCAAAATAAGAATTGAACTAATAGTTATCGCCCTGAAGGGTATGGCTATCATTGGAAACCTTCCCCCAGAGTATAGGAGGCAGCTGTGTTAGTTGTGAGTTGTCTGCCAGTTTTAAAAAAACTCATAACTGTTGGTTTACAGTATTAATTGATAAATTTAAAAGCCACTATGTACAGTGAACGGTAAATCAAGTATTTACAATTAGAGGTACGACGGAAATCTGCACTGCAATACGACGTTGATTTGACACTGATACGTGTATTAAACTTTTAAACTAATTAACGTAGCCTTCCCGGTGGTAGAAGAGATCCCGAAGATAAAGACACAGCGCAGAGCGTCGTACAAGGAAATTAATATTCTTCCATCAGAAATTCTGTTCCAGCATGCTGCAATCCCAAGCGTAAATAAATCCCTAATAGTTAATCCTACTGTATGTAGGCTATATAAAACGACCTGTCGATATCGGTGATATAAAATACAACTACAATGAGGTATCCGGTGTGTTCACACTTACTCTGGGCGACCTATTGAATCCAGCTAATAGAACAAGAAAGAGATTTAGGGACACAAATTATTATTGTACTGTAAGTACAGTATTAGTATGGGAGAAAATGTGTACGAATCGATTTTTGACCATCATAATCATTTAATCAATTGCAGACATTCCAAACACCATCGTGGATTTATTGGCATTGAAATATTAATACGGGTCTGACTGCACTTATAATTAATGATACGTCATGCATTTCTATTATCTAATATCATTCATATTGAGAAGAATATGTGAGTCATGAATTCATTAATCTTTCATTATATGCTTGGCAAATCGGTCATCTTTTAATTGTATTAATATGTTGACCAACTATTGAATTAATATTTTTAATTTCACTCGTTGAACAATGAGAGAAAATTATCAATTATTTTAATATTTGCATTCTCAGTAATATAAGACGGCAATGACGCATTCCCTGGTCGCACTACGATGACTACTTGTAGCCCAGCCGCTTCAGCTGCAACAGCCTCTAAAAGTGCGCGTATGCGTGTGTGTGTATGTGTGTGTGGGGGAGGGTTAATAGTAATAGTCTTCATTGTTATGGTGGTGTTTGTAAACTGTTATTATGACAAATTCTTTATAAACTATTAAATTTACCTTGGGCACTATCAGTAAGAAAGATGATGTCCTTTGTTTGTTCTCCAATGGATTTTGCAATATTCATATAACTCTCATTTTTGATTTTGGGTCCAATATTAGTGTCAAAATGACCAGAAATATACTGTTTTCAAAACAATTTAGACTGATGAATTGTCCAGACTTAAAGTCATTGATTGATAGAAATTGACACATACCTCTAGAAGATTACCTTGGTTTGAATGGCTAAACAATAACTTCTGTGCTTGTACACTTCCTGATGAGTAGATGTAGATTTTGCAACCCATATGTTTCCATTTATGAAACGCTTCAACAACGTCGTCATAAATACTAGGCATAACAGTAATTATAATATATTAGCTATTAGTATAACAAGATGATTGACATAATGCATCTCAGTACATACATTCCTTTCAGGTCTCCTGTTTGATATCCACTCTTCCACATATAACCCTGGAATGATTTCAAGGCTCCGATCTTACGATCCTGTTTCATTTGCCATTTAATATTGTAAATCACTGCTGCTTGCATATCTTCTGAGGAACTGCTTTTACATAATTTTTGTAAGATTGCAAGTATGTCTTGAAGACTGTCGTTAGTACTAAGCACTTACATATCAGCATTCTTATCTGGAATCAGTTTCGCATCCGGAATACCATCTTTCACATCAATGGAAGCCTGTCATAAATTAATGTCGTGAGACTTTTGCATAACCCATACTCTTTATCTTTACTGTCAACCAATATTCAATGGCCGGTCAGAAATCTACCTGATTTCTCAGGAGATCGATTTGCTCGTTTAATTCCGGTCTATCCCAGTTCTCTTTTAAAAAATTTTCAATGTTATTTGTAACGTATGGGAACTGAAACAATCGATTTGATATTAAATGAGATTGTATGAGCAAGAATTAGAGTAAAAAATAGCGATCAAAATATGGGAATAGTCTTAGTATACCAGAGTATCATGTACAAAAGAAATTGGAGTCGTGGTTCCTTCAATGTCTAGGATAACAGCAGCGTATGATTGCATGATGAGTTGTAAACTAAATTATAGTCCGAGGCAAACAAGTCAAGATTTCCGTAAAGTAGTCATGTGACTTCCAAGGTATTGACTCTGCCGCCATATGCAAGTTAACACGATTCACGCGCATTGATATTGAATTGAATTGCAATTCATATATGTTACTGACTGTTCGTCACCCAAAAGGCATATAGTATGAATATGTATATATACAATTATTGAATAATTTAGCGATTAATTACCTTCATTATTCAGGAGGTAAGGGTAACGCACACAACGGTTGTCAACAAAAACACGAAGCTCATTTCCCTTGTCGTTTTTCGCGAGTATCATAATTTTAAAATTAGCGGAATTATTATTTTTTGAAAAATTAGATTTTTTTAATCGAATATGAAAGTGAATCCTGGTTAAATAATATAAAGAAAGACACTCTTGGACGAAGTGATCGTCTTATGCTTGTTACTTGGATAAACGTGAGAGCGTTCAACGTCTTCTGAACGCAATCCGCATATGACCTATAATGAATGCAGTATTAGGTAATGGGATGAGTACCAGCATTCCCTTCAGAGAATTCCCAAATGCTCAATGGGGGGGAATGCGCACTATTATCATAGAAACAAGCGTCATGTACTATGATTATGTTTCATACAACATAAATTAACCAAACACGAATTAGCATCCGATACATTATTGTAGAGCAGGTTTATATCCGAGTCATTACGCCACACTATCCATTTTTCTTGACAATATTATTGCGATTTTTTGAATATCTAACCAAGATTTAAACTTGTTACAAACCTAAATCAACTATTGTACAACGTCATGTATACTAACACAAGCTCTTCCAAATTTACCTTTTCATAATCTCGGCCCTTCACAATACTCGCATAATTTCATAGCAAATGTTTCTTTAATCTTTAATCAAAACTCTCTTGAGAATATGTGCATCTGGCGGCTCTATTCTCTTATAATACCCTTCACGGGTGCCAACAATTTCAAAATCGTTTCTCTTGTAAAATGCAAGTGCCTCGTCATTCGATGTCTGAACGTGCAAATATATTTCGACAAATTTTGGTGTTTGTGACGGAAGAGTCGCATGATGAAGAATGTGATTCAGTAATGTAGTGCCTTGAAGCGATCGTGATGAGAAAATTAGTACGAAATGCAACAAAATGCTAGATGCGCATTGTACTGAAATCTTTTGAATGAAAATTATTCGAAAAATATATACCTATACCAAGGTGTCTGTAGGGAGCGAGTACCCCAAGTGTCATTATGTACAAATTGGCCCGATAAGGAGAATTTGGAATGGGTTCTTTACGACAGCAGACAGCTCCAACGCAGGCGTCATTGAAGTATGCTGACGTAAGTAAAGTTAATGAGTTGTTAATACCATTCTACAAGAGGAAATGCAGATGGTAGGAGTCTATAACGAAAAATCTTATTATTATCAAGCAATTCACGTGAACGACATTCACTTTACAATTCTGACGCGTTCCCAAAACACTTGTGTTGCTTATGTTCCCTGGCCACTCTTTTTCCTCCCTAATACGCTCATTCGAGACTCTCTCCTTACTAGTCAAGACTACGAAATCGAACCTACCAAGTTTGGCAAACTCTCCGACTTCAAGTACATTCTTATAGAACTGTTCGCTGTATGCTACCGGAAATATGACCGAGTTCAATCTTTTCAACTGTCCAATGTTATTAGGCGTCACTTCGCCGAGATCTATTCTTTGGTATGTTACTTTTAATTTTTTCACATTGTCAGGAGATTGTTCTGTTTGAGCATCCATTGAAGGCATCGTGATATTCAAGAAATGGCGGTGGATTTTTTTCTTTTTGGTCTTTACATATCA
The DNA here is from genome assembly GCA_910592205.1 of Paraglomus occultum. Taxonomy (NCBI): domain Eukaryota; kingdom Fungi; phylum Glomeromycota; class Glomeromycetes; order Paraglomerales; family Paraglomeraceae; genus Paraglomus; species Paraglomus occultum. The sequence continues at coordinate 28,317 of CAJVPJ010000171.1, forward strand.
CGTATGTAAGATATTATTGGATAGTAATAGTAAGTGATTTTTTGTGTAACCTAATGTCTACGAAGATGTTAATATATAGATCGCGACAATATCAAGTTATTATTTGTATTTCTGTTTCAAGTCTATCTATCATTCGTCTGAACGTTGTCGCATTAGAGTCCTAATGTACCATTTATACCGTTCTATCATTATATGCTACATGACGGTGGTTGACCGTGAGAGGCAATGTTTTTATATGAACTTGGTTGCTGTAGATATCATGTAAGCCACAAGATACTAGCATAACACACAAATGCAAACTTGATCGAACATGGTTACTTAGAGTTGGATTCCATATCTACCGAGATGGGCTGTTTAGCGAATATGATTCAATATTATCAACAACCTCCTCTCTGTATTTCTTATCTATACAAATAGAGTTAATTTATTTCATCCTTTCAACTCTACATTATCTAACTTTCTTCTGCACAACTTTCTCTAGTCTCTCCTTGTCCTGGTTAAACAGCCAAACTATTACAAACACGAACCATCCTATTATCATTGACACGGCGCTCACGTAATATGGATATGCCGCACTCAAGAATCTCGGATATTCATTGTGTCTAAATGGCCTTATCGCTATTGTAGTCCGATCTTCAATGTAAGTGTATCCTGGTCGCTTATAATTGACTTTGAAAGTGAACACACCATAAACGTCAGGCAGCTTCAATTGCGCCCCGAATTTACGCGAATTCTGAGTAGGTAATGTTGGGAGAGGGTCGAGAGTTGTGCGTATGTAGGGATCAAGCATTATGATTTCCAACTGGACATCAGTTGCATTGAATGCTTGCCAGTTGTCGGAATATTCGGAAATCTCGATAGAGTATTGCTACATTGACAATATGAATTAATTATCCTCAAATTTCAGTTGGCCAAAACAGCACTGACGGAAAATGAGGACATGCAAAAAGAAAACGAACTTACCACATCATCTTTAATGCGATATGTATGCTGCTGCTCATGCTCACCTTCTTTGTGAATTTCTCGTGAGATAACACGTAAAATACCCTTTTCTTGGAAAGTCCATTTAGTTAGTTCTCGTAGGAAAGCTTCATTCCCTGACTTGGCATACCTATTCACAGCGACAAAAACCAATTAATAACCGAACAGTTTAATTACAAAAGATATGTTGGTAATAACTTACGACGAAGGCGAATCTCTTTTTTTCACAGACGCGTTAATTAACCTATTGTGACGCAAAAGTATGGTAATTAGTTCAACGGAATATAAGTCAATGCCATTTTAACCAATAAATGGTCTCTTCTCCTCGACTTCTTTTTTCCCATCCTCTTTCTGTAATTTGCCTGCTATCCTCGACGCGCGCCATTTAAACCGGAAACTCACTCATCCCGAAACATGTCCAGACTTCCAACGAAAGTTACCCTGGCACTATTCCTTGCTTGCATAGCAGTCACCAATCCGACAGCTCTTCCGTACAAAAGCTGCTCACCATCGTCAGCTTGCATTTTCATCCCTAAATCGTATGAATAGGCCGTATCTCCAGCCCATGCAATTTTCACCAACATTGGGCTCGATCCTGCTTTATGTCCTATTCCTTTGTATAATAATGGTGTTCCTTCTTTGACTTCCTTTCCGATAACAACGTTATTATCAGTTATGTCTTCCTTGTCTACGACAATCAGAGTGTGATTTCCGTTATCCGATTCGTCGTAATTAAAATGATCGATGACCATAGTATCTTTCTCGTCGAATTCTATATCAAATTCTCTAGCAAAATCACGCCACGTTTCTGAGACATCAGAAGAAGCTGCGAGAAGAATATTTCCCCCGGCATTGATAAAAGAGACAAGAGCAGTTGGAGAGAGAGTTGACGGATAAGTTTTCGTCTTTGGTGAAAATATGATCACATGATCATATGACCGTAGGGAGTTATGGAAGAGATCAAGGAAGGGAGTTGATGGGATTGAGTAGGTCAAAGTGTATCCACGAGCTAATGAAATTGTTAGGAAAATAAAAATATGGGCAAACAGTATAACGACAGTTATAAGAATTAGCGCGCGCGAGCTTCAATTGATCAAAATTAGTACAGACCAATGCAATAAAATAGCGCAATGCGGTGGCGGTACAAATAAACAACAGCAAGAAATCGAAAGGATGAAATCATTTTCGTCGTGACTCGCATATGAAAGTATTCATATTTGCGAGTTAACTAACCTTCAAGATTTCCAAAAAATATTCCATATAAAGGTTTCTCCTCTATCGAATCAAGCAGTACCAACACTCTATTTCCAGTTGTAGATCTACCTTCAGCAGATCGTAAAGTTAGCAAAAGTAAAAGGAGGAACAAAATCCAGACATTACGCATAGTTGGGCAGTTCTGTTTTTGCGAGAATAATTTCCAAGTCTCTGCCCTAATGAATTTCTTCACAAAAAAATCTGGCCAATACGAGTTTGCCAGAGCATTGGTGTGTAACCTTTGCCAAGAACTGCAGAAGTTCGTGTAGTTTCGACGAAAACGGTAGATACAGCATTTTTGCAAGAAGCTCACCAGTATTATTGATGAATTGATAGTCACAAGCAGTCTCCACACAATAAACTTGGACCGCATTGAAAATTTATCTGTTCGCTATTACTGCAGAGCTTTATTTAATTAACTTAACGACTTTTATCGTGAAATTCTTCTACACGTGTCAACCAGTCCTTGTTGTGAAAGTAGAAATAATGCATCATCGCCTTTATATTTGAAGTGATGTAATTTAGCTCACGCCCCGATTATAAATTGGCTAAGAGTCCATATACAAGTATAATGGAAGCCCCGTACGAAAAAGAAAAAGACTTCATAGTAATACATAAGTTTTAGTTTACAGTATATCTATAAATCTTCTATAAGCTATATTGTGAATTATTATTCAGACGTAGGAACAGCCATCTGATGGACTTCACTGCCAAATAACCGAGTAGATATAACACATACATCCCCCATGCACATATTAATATTATAACCATGGTCTGAATGTGTCTATCCAAAGCACCCGGCATTAGAATGAAAAAAACAATACTAAATATTACATTGAAGAGGGTCTGAATAAGAAATGAAAATATCCAAAAACTTTTGTCTGCATCAAAGTTGGCCTGTCCTGTCCAAGTCCAGATTATCAGAACGTATGCCTCCCTCCCTGTTGGATAATGAGAATGACAATGAGGCCCACACGGCAAGCCTGTAATAATAGCTAATGGGATCCATGTTTTTACGTACCTAATATTATGCCCCCAATATGTCGTATGGTAGTCTTAAACGTATACGTCCATAGACAACGTACTACAAAAACGACCCTAAACAAACATTCGATTATCAATGCCGTTATGACACAGCATTTCAATCTATGAATATTTCTTGATAGTCCGTCATCCGGTTGTCCATTAGATTCCTGTAATATTGCCAGTGTGGGGACATTAAACATATGATGTCACTGACGGAAGATTGTTAAAACAAAAAGCCATATGCATCAATACGTCACTTACATGATACAACAGAAACATAGTACCGAGTACAACATGAAAGACGTTCATACCACATGTCAACGCTCCCCAAACAACATTCACCAAGGCAATCCACCCGTGCAAACTCTTCGTCCGTATATTCAAGCCTCGAATTCTACTCCTCCTTCGCAGTCCCCGTCTCTCTTCCATAGTCTTCTCCATTCCATGTTCGATCTCTTCTTCCCTCCTGTCATCCTCCTCCAAATCCTTCACCAACGCTTCAAGATCACTAGCAAGAATATCAGATTCGGATATCGAACTTCGCAAATTATGCACTAACGTATCATCTTGTGCCTCGTCCAGCAGCGACACTCGAGCTGGTTCAGTAGGAGTTAAACTGTGTATTGCAGCCTGGAAATTTGAGTAAATGAATTCTGGGCGCTTGGGTGTTTGTGATTTCCCACTCATGTGTAAATTTGATGGGGGTGCAGGTAGGTTGGATTCTTCCTCCCCTCCCCCTGAGGGATGAAATAAAAAGTTGCTTCACGATCTGCGGTAGTTGCGGGCATGTGACTTGTGAGAATGTAATCCATTTTCTTTGGGGTAACAATGCGACAATGGAATTTGAAACACAGCACAACTAGAGACGGTCGTTTTAGAGTTCACTTTTGAGAGATCATGGTAACATCCAGACTTTACATAATGTCTTTACCTGGGATTTTGTTCCGTATAATAATAATACAAAATTTTCCAGTATCTTGTTATGGTTATAGCATAAGTCTCGTGAGTATGATATGGAAATCACATTCCCAAAGTTGTCACATCATAATAGGCGCTTAACCATTGTCTTTACAACAACGTGCATGCCGTATCAAAAAATGTACTATTTGCTTTCCCTCTCTCCTGCTCTCGTTCACACTCAATTATGATGAAGCAAAATCAACCACTCGAGTTTACTAATAAAGACAAAAGTAAGACTGATGCGAATAGTAATAGGCATAATGTTGTGTTGCTAATACCAACAGAATTTTTCAAACAACAAAAGAACTGTTCTCGACTTCTCTATAGCATCCAACATACCCCGATGGTAAGTATGTAACAATAGTAATAGCGGGAAGATATTGTGTTGGAAAATCGACTATAATACAATTGTTATAAGTTCGAATAGCGTTTATTTCGCGTTTTGCTTTACTGATATTTAATTTTTGCAGTAGAGTAGCTAAAGCAGAGCAATTTTGCAATTTCATTGGTTGACGTACGAATTTGACCAATGTAATTGCAAATTTGGTCTGATGGTGGAGGTACTGATGCGAGCACTGATTCTACAAGAGTTACTAGAATTGGGTTACAATGGGAAATGATAACCTCTGGTCATCTCCAAATATGGAGCTTATGAAAATTGATATCCAGCTGCTTCATTTTTGTTATATGTGAAATTGATGACGGTGTTGAACCTCAGTTAGGGACTTATCTCAGTTCTGGACTGAGACAGCTGAGTGCTGAACTGAGGCAACTACGGTAAGTTCTTGAGACATGTTCCGAACTCAGACATAACAATACCAATCAAAGAATGGCCGATGAAATGATTTTAATTGAAAGGCGAAACAATATTGTTCTTCTTAAATAATTTCTTCGATTAATGAAGTCATTTTTTTTGTCGCTAAGATTGACTTATTCTAAAAGGGGTTGAGTTGAAATTAGCACTATCAGCTATACAGCGTTAATATTATTAGCAGCTCAAGTAGTGAATATCTATCCCAGCAATTGGTTTTAGCTGACGCCCACAATTGAAGCACATACGAATTTTATATAGAAAAACAGCAAATATTTTGGTCATTTCCCCGACAGAAGCAAAGCTCGGGCGCGTTGAGAGCTAAGTTGAGAATATGGTCGATCACTAATTGGAAAAAACTCTCTCCAAATGAGCGCATACGACGATAGATTAAATCTAGTTAGAAGGATGCGTACTTATTTTTGCTATGTATTAGATTAGAAAATCAAGATAGATTATTTAGTTCACAAAACCGGCACATTTTATTGCTTACATAGGTCCAAACTAAAAATTTTCAATTTATTGATTTCTACCGTATGCTAACGAATTTTACATAAAGTAATAAACTGAATATATACTAACTAATTTAGTGATTGCATAACTTCTTAGTTTACAACTTGTCTATATCCAATTACAATATACACCGATTTAAGCGTGTAAATAATTTTATTTATAATTAAAATTGGTCAGAACTTTACTATATTTACATTTTTCTAAGGCATTTTACATTAAAGCCAACAACAACAACAACAACAACAACAACAACAACAAATGCATGCATTGCCTGAAATGTACTCCTATTTGCAACTATACAAATTTAAAAAATTTTTTTACTTCAACAAGGGTAATAATAAGTAGCTAATTGTTTTAACCGAGATTCTAGTATCTAGGACAACAGGAATAGTATACTTTGACCATAAGAGCAAATCCTTGATTGATTGCTAATGGATTAAGTTTACGCGACTGTCGATTAATTAGATTTACAGAAAACATCGACCGTAAGCCTTTGTTATAAATTTCCACAGAGTTCGGTTACGTTTTTTCAATCGCTGGTGGCTTGTCATGCACAATATATGTAATTAAATTTCTTTGTGCTCAAAGATTATGTTTAACTTATCGGTTAGGGTATAGAACATGTAATCAAAATGTGGAATTTCTCAGTTCATCAGAAATACACACACACACGCACACACACATATATATACTGTATATATATATGTACAGTATGTATCAAAAACAAATGTCTTATGCACTTCGTTATTGTGGCCTTCTCTTGCCCCTCACATCCAGTTTTAATTTCCTTGCACTGTTTTTAATTACATTCACTCGACCACTTACTGTCTTATCTGATAAATTCATTAAATTTAAATAACCTTATTTTAATTCTCTGTATTATAATTATATCGCAAATGCAATATCAACTTTTGAATTTTATACAAACTGCTTGCTTTACATACGTGCTTTACATAACAGTCTAGTCTGATTTTGCATATGCCTAATAAAAAATTTGACCATATTCTCAATTTTCATAATATCTAGTTTTACAATATCCATGTGAAAACGGCAAATGTAATTACAACAAACGGTTTGAACGCCATAAAACCCCATATAACAATTCCACTCAAATAAATATTTTGTGCTGCTGCATCTTTCGCACCTCTTGCGGCATCACTATCGCCAAACCATATTGCAATTCCCGCAATCAACGTATAAATCAGATAGAGAACATGGTATAGGAATAGAAAGCGGTAATACGGACTAACTATTTTGGATATGTCAGCCATGAGAAGTTGATAAAAGTAATCAGCTCCGCCTATGTAGAGAATAGTCGAAAATAAGTATATTACATGGCAAATTATTTTTACACTACACTAAACAACTCAAATACTTGCCGAAAAACATCCCCAGACTGTTGATCGCCGCAAATTTTCTTGAGAAACATCTCCAAAGTACAAAAACTAGTAATGTTCTGAACATAATCTCTAAGACCAGGGACGCAATCAACCATCCTCGAATGTGAATCAAATTCCCCGAGCCCTGTAATTTTTCGCTTTTAGTTAGAACGTGATGGAAAATATTGCTTGCAACGTTAATATCGATGGAAACTCCTCCAAATCGGTTAACATGCGTCTCCTAGCCACTCATTCTCACCTCACGATAACTATAAGCAAGTAGATACCAAAGTATTATAAAAACATATATATTGAAAACAGTGTAAAGAAAGTGAACTGTCGTTTGTGTGATCATCACCGTTCTGGATGGTGGTTTTCTCACATATGGTTGCTTTGTATTATCGTTTTCCTGGTCTTCATTCGCAACACCTCTAGACGATCCGGTCGGAGTCATGGAGATTCCATCTCCATCGTTATTGTCTCCACGACCGAAATGAGCGTTATATAGCGCCTCATCCATTAGTAAAAATCAATATTTTGCAATATGTCTGAACAATGGAAATGATGATAGGAATTCGGGTGTTGTATGTAACAATTAACGGCAAGTGGTGATAACAAAACAATAATGGCAAGGATAGTATTTAATTAAGGACAGTGTTATTTCTCTAGTATTATATTAACAATGTTGTTTCTTGGTTCGATATTGGTGACAATGTGATCAAACACCAATCGTATCAACAATGATATGGTTCAGAACAGTCGTAACAATTGTGATGTCGATACCTGGTTACTTATTCTACAACTCAATAGTGTAAAATTGTTCAATGAATGGCCATAACGAGTGTGGGGGAGAGAAAAAGAAACAAGAAACGAGATGGGGGGTGTTTGCTAATTATCACATCTATTTAAAAGTTTTCAGATAACAAAGTTTATCCTTTATCCAAGCATATTTCCTCCTTGTATTATAATTTACAGTTATGCGACATCAACTAATAAAGTTTGATGATAGAACCTCCTAATATGGTATTCCAAGATCACCAGGACCCAGGATATCAGAGATAAGTTTTGGGGTTTTTAGACGCTAACCCGAATCATCATATTTTGTACAACGACAGGGGTCGTACGTTTAAGAATTATCGTTCCCAAAATTTGACGTCTTGGGTTTGGGGTCAACCCACTTGCTCACCACAAACTCACTCGGGCATGAAAACTTGTGTTGAACAGGGGGAAGGGAGAAGAATAAAATCTAGTTGGGGATGCGATTTAGGACTCGGATATATTCGAAGTTTAACAATAATATTGAACCTTTGGAAGGAAACTTTATTTCAGTTTTCACAAAGAACCAGCGTTTGGGGATGCATAGGCTGTTGTGCAATTCGGCAAATAATTGTAAAGGCTGTCGTGTAATTTGTCATGATAACCATGAGGCTTGCTATAAACGTTTTTAGAAAGGACTCGGTAAATGCTGTAGAACCCAAGGGGGAGATGTCGAATGCGCAAAATGGAAACTAAAAACTGTGAACGAGATTTGTCTTCAAAAAAAAAAAAGATTGTTTCAATGCAAAGCTTAACACATTATGTCATCAGTTACTTGAACTCCAATCATGTGTTGAGCACACATTCTCTAATTCGGATATGCCCCTATAGGAACACGATGCGGCGTCACGAACATGTAGCTAGTTATTGGCTGCTACAAATTACTTAACGTAATTAAATAGGTTATCAAAGGTGCAAATGATCAGCCAATGGCCTATATCACTAATGTAAAGCCAAAGTCCAAGTCCTTTGCTTCTTGCAATTCTCTAGCATCATGGCTTATCACATTCGCACTCACTCGGTTGCTATGAGTGAAAACAGTGGCGATGCAGAGATGTGTAAAGATAATATAGATGAAAAGCATATAATAGTTGATGATATCGAAAGTCTGGCAGCTGATAATGAGATAGGATGGAAAGGGCGTCTCGCTTTATTCTACGAGGCACTGTTCTATTACGTATACGCTTTAATTAATACTTATATGCTAATAAGTACTTGCTTGCTGGTGGAGTATAGTACAAAAGAGGTAACTAAACAATCTTCTATATTTATATTTGTGCTATTATTGGTCTATTAACGAAACGACAACACTTTATAACTGCAGTCAATGCAGGACATTAGTGGCGTTAGCAAGATTAAAATTTGGGTTATTTGTTGGCTAGTTGTCGAAACAGTTTCAAGAACTCACATTGTGGTAGTTCTATGGTACTATTGCTCATGGAAGTTTGCCATAGTTAATTCGTTAGGCGGACTGTTAGGTATTCTATCATTTCTGCTTACAAGTGTTTGATGATATATTGCTAATATAAGTACGTTCGGGTTACGGGAACAAACAGGTGGTGCCGATTACTTCATCCCAATATTCAAGAATAGCTCAAGTTTGCACGATGATTTTAAGAAATGGATAACAATAAACTGGTATTTTTATGTTATCTTCAACTATGGTGGAGGGTCCGCAATGTGGCTATATTGCAGAAACTTTGTGAGTGGAACAAATACTAGCATCGTGGGCGTGCTGTTGACCAGTAATATCGCAATTTGGGTGTTCAATTTAATCAAACCGCTTTCAGTAATAATATGGTATCTTGTGTGTATGAATGATGACAATTGACAATGGGGACTGTCGATGGCATGAACGATAGCAAAAACGTCAAGTGTAACTCGATAATACTTATAATTCGATCATCTCAAACACCGCAATCATGTCAGTTATATACTACTTTTAATTTTTAATTGTTTGTCATTGCGACAGTAAGCTTGTAAGTTATTATGTT
>CAJVPJ010000172.1:0-37984 GCA_910592205.1 Paraglomus occultum
CCTCTATACAGTCACAACCTCTTTATAAGCACATTTTCAATAAAAGTTGCATTGTTCCCGACTGTGTGATTATAGGGTACGACTGTACATACATACATACATTATGTACAATGAAGATCAAGCAGCGACGGCACCAGTTTATTGCAGCGGAGGACGACGTACTGCGCGAGTACGTGAAGAAGCAACACGACGAAGGGAAGGCAATCAGAGGGCTGAAGATATACAGAGCCCTCGCAGAAGAACATCCAACCCACACCGCACAGTCCTGGAGGGATCGAGCAATAAGACAAGTCGTCCAAGTGATAGAGGACGAGTCATACGAAGAAGAGTCCGCCGTCGTCTATCGTCGCCGCCGCCGCCATCACAATCAGCAGCAGCAGCCAAAAATTGAATGACATTTTATATTTAGGCAAAATCAAAGCAGCAGTAGTCGCCGGGAATTTGAGGAGGGTAGCCGGTAGCCCGCGCTCAGTCGCCGCGCCGCCATCACAATCACAATCAGCAGCAGAAAAAAAGCCGCCGCCAGGACACATGGCTCGGGCTAGTCATGGAAAAAATTCCGACAACGAAGAAAAGAAAACACTTATTGGCTACAAGAAATTTATTGCGGGAAAGTTAGACTGTCCCAGTAGCCGCCGCAGCAGCAACGTCACAAAAGCCAAGCCGCAGCCGTCACATCAGAAGAAAACGCACCCGCTTCACCAACGAGGACAATAAGGTCCTGGAAGAGTGGGTGCGAAATGGAGGAGAAAGTAGTAGCAGGGGTAGAAATAGACGAGAATTCAGTAGCCGGGAGGTATAGGAGAGCTGGGGAAGTAATAGTAATAAATAATATATTGATAATTGTAATGTAATAATAATGTTGTGCCCGGATTTGACCCATTTTGATTTTTACGATGTGATAATCCACAAACATTTCTGATTATCACACACCGGAATATCAGCGATGATGCTTCTTTAATAACATGGTTATATACGCACGATGGATTAAAATAATAAATATCCGTTTTATTCGTCTTTAATAAGAAAACTAAACAAGAATACATTAAACGTTCAATAGTAATAAAGAAATATCAATGACTATTACAATCATTGTTTGTACGATGACAGTCAATGCCGCAAGTGCTGTCGGCCCTTCTACTTTACAATTACAATCGTAAAAATCAAAATGGGTCAACCCATTTCGAGATCCCAGAATGGGTCAAATCCTAGAATGGGGCACAACAATAATAATAAAAGTTGACGGGATTTATGATATATACTGTACTGTTGTCGCGCCACATACTAATTATACTGTACTACTGATAACGTAAATACTGCCCGAATTTAGACAACGTCAGAGTTACTTGTGTTATAACTTGGCTAAAGTGAATCGACTAGGTTGGCTGACAGTTTTTCCTATTATAGTAGTTTGGTACTGATTATAATTCTTTGGGATCTGCTTTCGTTTTTCGCAATGTAGTCAGAAATCGCTTGAGGCGTTGCAGAAGGTAATAGTAATAATAAATAGCTTTTCCATAGAAAACTGTGCCTGTCGTTGACTAATAATTTGGCGTCCAAGCAGAACGTCCAAGCAGAACAAAGCAGCAAAAAAGCAGCAAAAAAGCCTGGCTGTCTGGAGCAAGAGTGAAGGCAAGGATTTAAAGAACATTAGTGAAAAACTCTCAGAGTTAATGACCAAAACAGAGAGTAATTTAGGTTTGTTTATAACCAGCTACTCGTTCGCAGTTGTCTATCTGCTTTATTCGCGGTTCGTTTTCCTTACAATTAATCGACACTTTCTATCTCTTACTATTATAGCTGACAAAATACTCTAGGAGACTATCGTAATCTTTTCAAAATCCGTGAAGCGCCACTCAGCGAACAAAGATCAAAGAGTCTCTTTGGAAAGAAATAGAAAAAAGAAAAACGTAAAGCCAGTCATTCAAAACGCCCCGAGACTTGTGAACGAAAGATTACTGATACAAGGAGCTTGAAAGATGGGCAATAAGTCTATGGCTGGTACGAAGGTTTTCAAATTATTTTGGGTAATATAGTCAAGTCGAGAGTGTAATAATATATTTTTCCTTCTATTTCGATTCGTTAGCCCGAAGCCGCGCTAGCTGATTCAGCTAGATGCTTTCCGCCTGTTTGCAGAAATAGAAAGTTAAACATCATTACTACTTCTTATTATTGTTCTGCAAAGGAGGTAGTTGATCAACTTCCACCAAGTCTGGGAGCCTCGGTCTCTTTATGCAGGTTTGTAGGTTTTGTTTAATAGAAGCAAGATAGACTGTTGGCGAATAGAATACAGTACATCAGTATATTCATGCTCATACAACTCGATTTCTTTCGTTTCCCTGCTGGTATTCAGGAAAAGAAAAAACTGTTTAATTGGTGGCAAACGCAATGGCAGCTCTTGCGCCTTACACTACCCTTCTCCAACTTCTCATTTCTCAATTTCCCATCCATTCGCATCTCATACATTATACATCTCTACATCCGCCTCCAATCGTATGACCAACAAGTTCGCAATTTTGTTCGGGACTTGGGTGAGTTGGGATTTGCTTGGTAGTTTACCACAATGCTGGCTTTCATTCAGATGCACTTGGCACTAACGAGACCGAGAAAGCTAATGTAAATACTATTATTCTTGATAATCATCTTGTCACATATTAATATTATTATTAGATTTGACAACCCCATCGGCCCCGAAATGAATCAATTTTGGGTGCAGCGACGACAGCAGCTGCAGCAGCAGCAACGACGGCAACAGCAGCAACGACGGTAACAGCAACAGCAACAACAACAGCAGCAATATTATTCATTGCCTAACCCCGTTGTACCTAAACCACGACCAATCCTCGCTAGCACAATTATCACAAGTGTCGCCGGTATCGCAAGTGTCATCAGTATCGATGACATCCAAATGCCGTTAATCCATGAACATGAATCATACATTCCACAGAATCGTCAATCGCGTCTGCAACGCTCACGCGGAAGTCCACATTATAACCACGAAGTGCGTTCCAGTCACCTGTTTCATCTGGACAGACGACACGAAGGTATGGATGGATGATTATGATTAAGAATTATCACAAGCGTAGCAATACGAGTGCCAGAAGCAGTGGAGCTACATGTGACTACATATACAACGTCGGATGCTATTGGTGTGAGTGAAGCGAGATCATTTGGTGATGGTAAAGACGGGAATGAAAACGACTATCTAACTGTTGCAAGTCCTATATTGGACAATAAGTCGATAGGATACCTGTCTGATGAAATGGGTCACAAGTTATTGACAAGTAATGATTGAGTGTCAGAGCGAAAGGTGGGATTCGATGACTGTAGATGGTGAGAATGTTATAAACCGCATTAACGCACATACAATAGCCCTTTTTTTTTCGAAATATGCCCTTAACGTGAACTATAACCTTTTTATGTACTAGGACCGATCATAAACATCTGTTGACATTGATAAGATTAGAGGACCTTTTTTTTTCAAGAAATAAATATCACATAAAATGTCTGTCCTATTCTATATAACAGATAGATGAAGGACATCGATGCCAAAATCCATAAAATCAAAGAGTTTCTCTATAATGAGGAAGACTGGCACAATCTTTCCGGCTCTGTATATCTAACTATCGAAAAAATCTTCCATCCGCGTACAATTGACAACTGTAAGCGCGTTATTCGCAAAGCAGCCAAGCATATTCGTGTCGCTGCATCCGGTCACACCTTCTCTTCCCTCTGCAGTACTAAAGATTACCCCATCGTCACCAACAACTTGACCAAAATCACTATCACCTCACATGAGAAATATGATCGCCGAGGCAGGAGCAAAAATTGGGTAACATTGAAAAAGCACTGAGTGAACATAATCCGCCACTGATGCTGAAAACTGGAAGCCTGTTTAAAGAACAAACGATTGGTGAGGCTGTTAGCGTTGGCGCGACAGGAACACAAATCAGTAGAATGAAAACTTAACGCAGCAACACGCATAATTACTCTATCTGCTACTGTTCCAAACGTACACGACGTTGCCATGTGGATTGGTATTGGAAATACATCAACAGTCCCACCTCCAACAGAGGCTACTGTGCTACACTTTCGTGAAGAGTATCGACCTGTCAGACTTCTTAGACATGTAAAAAGCTACCCAATGGAGGCGTGCAGCCCGTTTAAAAAGTTAGACAACAAGTTGAGTTTTTCCGACATTACCTTTTTTTGTACTGTGTTTGCCCATGTACTAATTGTGTACGGTTGTTTGAAATAATTCAGACATACTCAAGCAATAAGCCAACACTTGTCGTGAGTATTCGTTAGTGTCAAAAATATATTACGTGTATTACAATTAGTTTTGTGCTACGAGAAAATCCAAAGTCAGCGTTGCCTGATGCTCTTAATGGACCAAATCATCTTTGTGTGTACATCACGTTAAAAAATTACTGGTAGTAATAAGGCATGTCATGTTTCAGAAAAGACGACGGAAATACGAGATAAAAAATTACAAGGTAAGCTAACGAGAATGTTAAGATCCATAACGCGTTTTATTATAAAGTGACAACACTATACTTCTTGTAGAAATGTGCGTTATGGAATTGCCTTACGAGATTGAAAACCATGTTTTTGAATGGATTTATTCGAGTAGTATATAAGTATGTTATGCGTGATAGACGTCGTGTATTTATCATGTACCAACATTTGTTCTCCTATTGTTTCAGGCACCCCATCCACACTGGCTGTATAACGCTACGCGTCTGGCGTGGCGTATATTTTTGTCGCCTTCTCGTCGAATTTGTATAACTATAAAACTTGCCGGCTCATTTAGTAGTCATTAAGTCTACTCTCGGATATACAAAACAACAATATGCAGAATATTCGGATTTAGAGATAATCAAATGCTCGGGCGGCGGTATGGATGAATACACGAGAAAATATTGTAGTAATCAATACTTTATTAATGTAATTATATGCAAATCCATAGGGAAGACCACAATTCGATGACAGTGGCGTTGGTGAGGGAAACTTTTCAATAGTATACAAAAACAATACAATTACGAAAAGAATGTAATTAACAGATCCATGTTATTAGCTGTGATTCTAACGAGTAATGAGATGCATCGCAAGTATGAAGAATTGGTTTCCGGAAGCGAAATATTAGAAAGCAGGTAACTAACATGTAAGACGTCAACATAGGAAAAATCAACGATATACGGCTAACACGTGTACAAAAACCATTATTTACAGTTTATATAAGAATTTGACGGAACATTTAAATGCTGAAATTTGTCTTGGAGCAATTGATACCGTTACAAGAGCAAGTTTCCAAATCAGAGCCATGAATCTTCCATCGATGAACTGGTGCGCGCACGTATACTGCAATTTAGTCACACATTCCGATTCTACAATCTCCTGAACTTAGGAATACTCATTTATTGGTATTAACTGGATAAATTTACTTAGGCTATTAGGTTTCCGTGTTTAATCAAACTTTCTGACGTTGATTTGTAATTTAACAATGGTGATGTCACATTTTAGACACCACACATCCTCGACGTGATAATCCACGTTTACTGACAACATGTGTACAGACAAATGTCCGTTATCTGTTGGGACAGCAATTATTTGACGGATCCTGCTGTTTATTCTTTGGGAGAGAGGGTTAGCTAGTTGGCAAATATGACAAACATGCCGAATAAAAGACGTAAGTGATTCAAAGACAAGTTTTCAAGCGTTTATTTATGGTAAAAGATGTCTTACAATTATAGATCCTAATAAAGTTTTTATTTTTTTCCTTTATAAACTCTAGTGAATTCATAGCGATAGATGAATATCACATAATACACATTCGTCTATATGACCATGATCCGTTACACCATTAACGTGTGTTGTATATAGCCGTTTCAGGATTTTATATGCCGCCATCATCCCACCCGCTTATCTCTCACTACTCAACTATACTCGCCACAACTCTTCTCGATCTCCTTATTCGTCCACATGCTGTCATCGGGTACCTCGGGGTGCTGGCGATTGAGATCGATTTCGCGTTTTCGAAATTCAAACAGATCATTATATGCAAACTCAATATCGTACTTAATATTCCGTATCAATGCGTTATATACATATTGATAACAGTTACGCTTCACATGCATGTAAGTTTTATAAGCATAGTATTCTTGGTTGCTTATTTAGGGTTTCTCGCGATGAAGGTTGATTTTGTCGTTTTCTATAAAACAGACATTATAATATGCATATATACACATATATTACGTCCCAATTTCTCAATACACTATCATAATATGAAGGTAATAAAGTAAGAGGTAGACGGACATTTTCCCCGATCCCAGCAACGTGTAACAAGTGTAAAAGATGCAATACCCTTAAAGCGGTTATTAGCCATGAAGTCCAAGAATCTTTTCATACGTTGAGGATTGGATACGTTGTTGTGCCAAACGACGCTCGGAGATAGTCAGCTCGATATATACTTTGCAACATACGGAAGAGTATTTGTGAGCAAGATGAAGGAATTAATGGTAGGGAGGTTGGATTATAGAGCATATGGCGCAGGGAGAATTAAATAGGTAAAAAAGTGATTATGATCCATTTTACCTTGATAGTTCAAAAGAATATTTCTCGCCCAAACCCGGCCACTTCATTCCGAAAAGATTCTTCCCCGAGAACAATCCGAGCCTGGATTGGTTCTATCCATTCAGTGTGGGAGCAGACAATTGTATCGGGAAGAATGTTGCGTGGATATCGATGGATGCCGCGCTCGCTCGTTGCACACTTACGCAAATTTAAATTTGGCCTTTACCGGAAAGCGAGCAGACGGCAGTTGGTGATGTCTACATTTTTACAGTAAGAAAGGGGCATGACACATTGATCACGACGCTGATGATATCAGATATGAGCAAAACCGTTTGAACTCACCCGCAGTGTAAATTATACGTTTGTTTGAGAAACGCAGGCAACAGACAGACAGACTTGATGTCCAAGAATGACGTCTATTATATTGTGAGGAATATGACAGATGAAGATTGACCAGATATGTCATTGTATAGGGTTATGTGCAACGAAATAAAAAAGCGTATCAATATGTAAATCATTTGGATTATCTTCCAGACTATGGTAAGAATGCTTGATTATTTCTACTGCCAAAAGAGAACCATTGTCAGCTATTAAGCTTTCGATTTTTCCTCAACAGTTGCGCGCGTCAATATGCACTGGCTAGGCCTGTCGTCTAATTCGTTGCCAGACTTTTATCCTCAAGTCTTTGACCGGAAAAAAATCTCACCACCCAT
Source organism: Paraglomus occultum (assembly GCA_910592205.1). Classification (NCBI taxonomy): domain Eukaryota; kingdom Fungi; phylum Glomeromycota; class Glomeromycetes; order Paraglomerales; family Paraglomeraceae; genus Paraglomus; species Paraglomus occultum. The sequence goes on from CAJVPJ010000172.1 coordinate 7,287, forward strand.
TCTGTTTTACGTGACAATATCCATATTAAAAAAAAGACAACACACACTATAATGACAAGAGATTAATATAATTGATACAGTGAGGGAATCAGAAAAATTGGTCGTCAAGCTGTTTACGAAGCTGCGTTGGTTTATTTAAAGGATCGTGCAATTATAAAAGATTGTAGTTATGACAAGTGATTAGATAGCGGGTATATTTCCTGTATAAATAATATTGTTTCACACATCCGGGGTAACATGGATAAATTCCCATATTACAAAGCATAACAATGCACCTTACTTCCATTTGCATATTGATTTTTGAACAGCGCTAGTAAATTTAGGGATTGGTGGCATGTAATCCCGTTCATAATAGACCGACTAAGATATACACACATACGGTTAATTATCTGGGGAAAGGATTCCTGTTAAATCCGAAGAAAGTGAGATAGAATTTCATAATACTGTCGAACAGACTATATTGAAACAAGTACATATAAGGTGCAGAAACACTAGTTTCTTTGAAAAGCTTGATGATATTTTAATGAACATATTTTGATTTAAAGCTGATTTTGTTATCATCTCACACATCTTATTCTGTTTGTACGTCAAAATATTTCTGCATATACATGCAGTGTGCAGGGTTTGGCTTGTAGTGGCTGTGTCCCCAGCCTAGACTTTGTTTGTTTAGCGCAGATATCTAACCTTATCTAGTAAAAAATTATTCATACAGCACTGAACGGAAGATGTTACATCGTAGAAACACAAAATTTGGCGCAAATTGAGGGGGTGGGGAAACTTGTCATTATGCATGTTATTAATTTCATATGAATTTGTCCATATACTTTTGTAAATAGATGATGCAAGAATAACACCTATCAACTCCACGTCCACGGTAATCAAGTTGGCTGACGATTACGTAGTGTTACTTCAACACATATGGCGTAGATTCTCAGCTGCTCCGTTGTCTAAAGAAAATATACCCGTATTTCAATACTGTTCTGATAACATGAAAATGTTGCGAGGAAAACCGGGAGAGGTAAGTTAAGCTTTAAATGTTATATACTGTACCATCTCTGCAAACTTCTTTTTTCTGTTCGTAAGGTCTTGTTCAACGGCTTGTTCTTGCGTCAACTCGTTTACAGTATCGGCGGGATCTTCTACTGTGGGCAAAAGGTGTTGCTGTCTCTCTTTGTAGTTGACAGCGCTTCCTGTTACTCTTTGTTTCTGAACATTCACTATCATGGAATGGTTGCGTCCCGTAAAGTCAGATTTTGTAGGAACCGTTCTACGTTTTCGGCCGCGCGTTGAAGACTTTGCATTCTGAGACATGTTGGAATATGGTGTGTCTATAGTGTCTGGCGCACTCTTTATATGTGCAAATGCTTGAAATCGTAACGGATATTATTACAGTCAATTTGAATAGTCTTCCACAGTTATTCTATACACACAAAGATAAAATGCGTCACATAATCGGAAGCCCACAGAGTGACGACTCTGGATTTGTAATATTAATATAATATAAAATAGTTGACATACATATAACATAAATATAAATATAATAGTTGACATGATGGTTACACAATACTAAGTTTGACATGGCACAGCTCCATTCGTTCTTCTTGCGCACAAGCCTAAAAATTGACATCTGCATCAGAAAAAAAATTTTTTTTTCCCCATCCATCCATAATTAAATGTGAGAATGCAGAGGGGAGAGAAAGACAGTGCATTAGCCCAAAAACTGGTTCTACCACAAAGAATCTGCAAGATGTCGATTAGCTAAGGTTCACAGTGATACGCTGAACGAATGAATCAGAGCGAATGCTTCGCGATTCAAAAAATTTTTAAATAAAAAGCTAAATTGTCTTCATATAAAGGAATCATATATTGACCCCAACCGTTTCACAATAAAAAGATTATACAACGACAGATATGTTGATGTAACAATGCTTCTCGGTTATCAAAATGACTCTGACTGTTCCTTATGCCCCCAGTTGCAGGGGGAAAAGCTAGCTTTGCGTCTTCGAAATTGTATTTCCCACAGATTCTCAGTCAATGCCCAAAGATCCCCCGAATATATTATTGCGTAACACATAGTTTATTGTCATAGGTCCTGTTATAATCTACGTTTTTGATTACTGGATTACTGAATTACGACTGTAAGCGGTCCCCAACGTTTGTTGAGAAATTATCCTTTACATAATGATTTATGGACATGTAACCAATAAAGGGACGCTTTGAACTTGCCAAATCTATTTTTAGTATTTCCATTCAAAGTAGAATAACAAAAGCTGTTCTGCGTGCGCTGTTATTAATATCCCCACAGTGTAATTGTGAAAAAAGGGTGTATTTAACAATAATACTATATTTTAGAATGAAAACTGTCACAGCTGAGAAAATGTCCTAATGTGTGGGGAAAGATTAGTAGATTACCTCGGAAGCCGACGATGACGTATTCCTCTCTGAATTTGCTGCGGAACGCTTAGTGTCACCAACATTTCCAGGATCGACAGCGGAAATTAGAACAACGATTAGAATGTAAGACGGGCAGCAAATAGTTGCACGGCAACGCAGTAATGGTAGATTAGGAATTAGAAATTAGATCGATGCTAAAAATAGATCAATTAATAGACAATAAAGTATATAAGCAGCTTAGAAGTCTTTTAGCATCGGTGTGTTCGCCCAGTGTTCAATTTAGTGTTCGAATTAGTGTTCGCACTGTTCAAGATTTAACATTATTTTTTTATATCGAAGACGTTCGATTCCTTTATTTCTTATAAACGAGTACCCATTTACTCTGATACGATAATTCTTTCCCTGAATATTTCGTTATATCCTTAAAGCATTAATCCGTATAACGGCAAGATCGGTCATAATACTTGTCCCGTGATCGATCGAGTGGCATTGGGATAGTTAATTATGATTTCTCAACGCGTTATTTTCTTATTAAGACCCCTCCCTACGCCACCGGTAGAGTAGTTTTAGTTTCTTGAGAATAATTAATTATCTAGGATTAATGTGTGCGATCCGTATACGAATACGTCAGCACTGAAAAGCCTAAATAAAAGGTCACTAACTGTTTGTTACAATTTAGCTATCGCTGAGGTAAACCACATGCCTACAACGGCGCAGCTAGATCTCAAACCGAGACAGTAGTTATCCGCTCTCCCGTGACTATTGCCTCGACACCTTGCTTGTTAGATTTTTGAATCTCTTTTAGTATATGGGTAGTCTGTGTACATGCACTGGTGATCGGAACAACCCAAAAAATGCATAGTTTTGCATACCTTGTCAATTTCTTATCTTCGTTATTGCCTAGCAAAATTATTTCAAAAGTATATGTTAAAAGCAAAACGTAGACTTTGCTAGCAAAATGAGCCACCCACCAAAGAGAATTAGGACCATTAGCTGACTTCTCTCCGGTACAGTTTGTTCCTGACAAACACTTTCCCAATAAACACTTCCGGACAATCACTTTCGACCAGACAGTTTCACTACCCCGACAATTATTTTCCTGTATTTCGACACCAACTATTTATCAAAGATTGCAATAAACTCGATATGTTAATACGCCTGATACTATGTTAGGAATAATTGTCGAAAATAAAGCAGTTTCCATTTTACCATATTACAACTTATTTTTATTACGTAATTTATTATTATCAAGCATTTACTATCTGTCTAAGATCGTGTCATTAACTTCAAAAATTTCCCAGTATATAAATCAGGTTTCACTCTTAATTATGTGTCTCGCTTACACAAATCAAACTTTACAACGTATTTTGCGTATTAAAAAATAAAATTTCATAAAGAAAAGTAGTAAGAGAGTACATAGAGAGAAGAAGCAAAAAATTTATATTATGGATAGCGTTTGTAGTAAATTATCGACGTAGTGTGATACTATAAAATTATGTAAGCATACTAATACAACGTAAAATGTAATCTGGCATGTTATTAATGCAATTTCCATTAAATTGGCGCAATTGAAAAGATAAAACCTCGACTTGTAAATATAACGTAAATTCTCTTATTAATTTCGTATAAATTATAAATAATTGTAAATTGACTACAGTTACCTATCAATGTTCTTTGATGTTTACTTAAGTTGGCTTATAATTAAGTAGTACTATTTCAAAAAATATTGAATAGATCCTCAACTGCTCTGTAGTCTAAAAAAAAATATATGTTTAATATTAAATAATATTTTCAGTAATACGTTGAAATGTGTTCGTTATAAATCTTACCATTTGCGCAAAGTAATGCCTACCCATACCAATGTTCATCATGGTTGTATGAGCATATTCAGCGACTGGTTCTACCATGGGCAAAGGATGTTGCTCCTTTCCGTAGGCGGCATCATTGTTTCTTTTTCTTCCATTTTGTGGATTCACTATCATCGAATGACTGCGCCCTGTAGGATCGAACTTGTTAGGATCTGTTCTTGCTTTCCAACCACGATTTGATTTCAAAGAAAACTTTGTCTTTTCCCTTTGATGAGAGTTTTGAGACATATTGAACGGAAGATAAGTTTACTATTTACGGAGCATTTTTATACAATTGTTAATCTTTACGTGACAGTTCACGTTATATCCGAAATTGGTTATTTATATTATATAAATTTGTATAATAATATTATAGTCTTGAGATTGTCAAAGAGACCAATGAAGTCACGTCCTGTATTTAGTCATCTGTCAGTGAAAGGAGTGCATATCTACACCGTTTGTTATTATGTCAGCAAACTCTTTAAGATATTATCATGATATTCACATGTCTTACTAGATATCAACCAATTCCTTTATGGTGCAATAATCAGTACGCTGATTAGTTAATCGATTAAAAGCCCTCAATTTTGTGTTAATGAATAATAAGTTTTGATATTACAGTTTGTAATAAAACATGTCAAGTTTACCGCAAATTTTATTATGTATGAAAATGAAACCTAATCAAAATATAATTTGTCTTATGCTTTAGATTCTATCAATCAATAATTGACAGTATTCTGCTCATTTTTTTGTTCACACAATTTTGTTTAGTCCAACGTATTATGGTTTTTACGTACGTACTTTGTTAACTCAAAATCGTTGTCTTCCTGCAAATTTACTCTCTTAAAAACTCGGCATCAATGACACGAATAAAAGTATAGTAACACCTCCATAATGCAACCCCCATAAGTGCAATCCCCCTCTAAACGCAACACTTTGCTTGGTTCCAAGCATGGGAATGCAACCCCTCGTTTTTCGCGATTGCAACGGATTTGCGATCCCGCCTTAATAAATTTATTCCCTAAGTGCGGGAAAATAATCAACACATGTAGTGTAGTAGAAACTGATAATAATAGTAATGAAACCTCATGAGGTGCTAAAAATTTTAGAAAATGTAAAGACATGCAAGAGAGTCAGCAGCTATTTAAAAGCTGTTAATAGTTTTTAGAGGAAGGTAAGTTCGATAAACAAAGTAGCACAACACAATTTTTAGTTAAACGATTAGGGATATTTATAGCCAGACTTTTTATGTTAAAGTTAGCTGGAATGTCTAATTAGGAAAAATCTTTAAAATGTCTTTCCTAATTATAATAGGAAACCCTCAAATACAACGCAGCATTTGGTCCCGTGTTACACTTGGGAGGAGTGTCACTATAATTGGAAAAGCTTTTGCTATTTAAATAAATAATAATAAATAAATAAATAGACAACCTTATATTTAACCACTGGATGTAAACGATTGATCTGAACATTTATCATTAGTATTAGGTTGATCAACACAATACGCGAAAAGATTTATCATTGTTTATATGTGTTGCTGTTGTTCGGATGAATAAAGTCTTTAATACAACTTTTAACTAATGGGCATAACGATCGATCAGATAAAGAAAATTGAAGACAGTATGGTCGACAGAGACTTCATTTGCTGCTATACAATATTTAATATTAATAATTTAACCATATATAGTTCGTGTGTCATCACTAATATTATGTCAAAAGAATGACAAATTTTGGTGTCGAGCGGAGAAAGGTTGTTTAGAACAAGCACACCTATTGTGAAAATGGTGCTAATAAAAAAGTGGCCAAACGTATAACTCCCGCGTTCCCGAACTAGGGATGGTGCATCTGACTAATCTCATTACGAAAGCATCAGACATGTGTGGTAGGTATGTAGGAAGCAAACTTTGATCCGGTCAGAGGGTTTTTGATATGAAAAGTAGCGATTTCATTTTGATCGAAGCTTTTGTATGAAAAAAAAAAAGATCCTTAATGCATAGATCTATTATGGACCAATGAAACATACCCGTTAGTTTATTTAAGGACTAACGTATACCCGCGGGTGTAATATATTCCGTACACCTCAGGGGGTGGATATATATTACAACACCATGTGACAAGAATTACCTAACCGTTATACGTAAGAAAAAAAATATTGGAATGAAGACGCTTAAACGAACTTGCCGCAATTGGACAACTCCAGATCAAATTCTGGGTTGCGGACATCTATTAATATTAATTCTTAGAGGAATAAGTCTTATTGGTGTATGCAATTTTATACAGATATCGATAAGTCTATATAATAGCGTTTGATAGTTGCAAACCGTTTTAATGAATAACAACAAACTTGTTTTGTATGTATGAAATTCGCGTTTTCGAAGATTTACGATATTTGTGGGTCAGATAGATATTCATATAACGTATCTTATTGATAAATTTTATTATTACAATATGTAACGACAAGCCTAAATGGTGCTCAGTTTAAGTAAAAAAAAAGTTATCTATGATGCAAGAAAGTGCATTTTAGACTTGCGTACTATTAAAGATGTTTAATCAGTTATAAAAGTCTAAGAAACGCTCTCAAATAATGTGTGTTACCGCGTGATATGCAATCACCGTTATCTACCCCATAATAGTAATTGGATAGTTACCGTTTTACGTTAGCGTGTCTATCTAATTCTCGTACATCTGTGAATTTACACAAACGACTGTTCTTTTCTATTACAGTATTATTGCCATTGAATTAAGTTACATTCTCTATACAGTTCGGGTCATACTTGTGGCTAAAGGTAAACCAATCACGTCACCAGATAATTTACACCGACAAACTTTTTTATCTTATACTTTCAATTGTGATTAAACGATGTATTTAAATATACGATTACACATTGTCTATAGTTATACTGATAGCTGTTATTTGCCCCCACGCAATGACTAAAAGACATAATATTATCGAGAATTGTAAAAGGCACAACTGGATATTATGATATCATGTGATTCAAGGGAAAATAGTACTATTTATTACGATATTTCATAGACAACACCGTGCATGGCTCAAGACATTATTAAATCAATGGACGGGTTGCACCTAATATAAGAATGCATGTATCTTCACCGGTTATTTTGCAAATATTCTGCGTTGTTTGCAAGTAGTCCCCGTTGACGTGATCTTCTCATTACCCGAATAAACATCAACAGTGTCATCCTCATTATCCGTCCCCCCCATCGTTGTTTCTATTTAAAAGTTCGTAATTAGACAACCACTCGTCATCGTCTTCTCTTTGGATATTCAGTTGTTGTATTGGTAAATAGCAATGTCATAAGAAGAGCATGAATGTTGGTCATGATCATGATAAATAATTCGCTCTGTTTCTATATTTTTTTAACAAACACCATGAATTGTCTCACCTAAGTATATAACTATGGCAATAATAGTTAAAGCTTTTACTCCTGTAATGAACCTCAACGTTTCTGCGCTGTCCGCTTACAATCCCAATCCTTGACGAACTTATTTCCCCTCCCCAAAAGCTTTGATCTGCGATCGAATTTCCTGATCTACAAAAAAATCAAATGTCATGTCTTGTTTGCTGCTGTCTAATTTCGTCTTCAAGTCTCATCACTTATTCCAAGTCACGAGGCAATATTCCTCATTTTTCGCCAGACATAGTGACATTCCGACATCAACTATAGTAAAAACAGGGCAAACAGTGTCTCGGCTTGGTTTTGGCGGATACAGGATAAATCGCCATAATCCACACCATAAGGAGGCCTTGATATCTGCCATTAAACAAGGGATTAACGTTATTGATACAGCCACAACCTTTGAGGGAGGAGAATCAGAAAAGTTGATTGGTCTAGCTGTTAAAGAAGCAGAGAGTTTGGGTATTTGTCGATGGAGTGTAAGTGTGGTTCCATTTGTTGGATTGGCGTTTATGTTGGCACAGGCCAAAGTGGCTCTAATATGACTGATGATGATCAATGTAAAAGGATCTTGTTGTAATTACAAAAGCTGGGTACATTCATCCTACTCAATGGGGGTCGCCGAATTCAAAAGCTATTCATAATCATTGCATTCATCCTGATTTTATCCAAAATGAGATTACTGAATCTCTCAGAAGACTCCAAACGGACAGGATAGATATATTCATGCTTAATAACCCGGAAAGGATGCTATTGAATCCGAACAAAGTAAGACACTTGAGAGGAAACGAAATATTACGCGTCATGCTGCAGGAATATTCTAAAAGATGCAACTTTTCATAATATAAGACATACTCTATGAACAGACTATATAATGAAATAGTTGAGACATGTACATATCTTGATGAGGAATGTGCAAAAGGTAAGCATAGTTGAATGTCTTCTAACTTGTTTATCCAAACAAACTTATTCTGTAAACCTTATTCATTGCCATTAGGCAGAATAGGCGGCTACGGCATCTGCTCGAACTTAATGGCCCTTCCTTCATCTAATGATAACATCTCTTTCCCATCGATACTCTCCAAACTAAGCCCACAAAGTCGACAAAACTTTGTTGCCATTGAAACGCCGTTCAACATATTTGAGAGAGAGGCTATCTGGAATGATGGCGGCGAAAAGACATTGGCTGAACTGGCAGAGGTATGAAGCGAAACAAGCGTGAAATAGAAGAAGGTTAAGGAATTAGCTATTTATGCATTGATATTTTGCTAGTTGAATGAAGTGTTCTTGTTTACCAATCGACCATTCCATACGATTGCTGGGGGAACAATTCGGACGCTGGTTACTAGCTCGGGCGAGGTTGAGCGTATGTAATCGCTATATTGTATATTCTCGTGAATAAGCAACCCCGCGCCTCTATTGATCGGAGAACCCTAACGTAAACACAAAGTGTAGGGGGGGATGGGTTGTTTACAGTAATCGCGATAACGAGAATTGACTTATAATCACTTGCCATTATGTAATAATTGTTAACGAAGGGGTATATTATGATGATAATTAATCATGGGGTGCGGTGCTTATTCACGAGAACGTACGGTAACTATTCAATAACCATAAGATGCTTCCTACCTCTATCGCCTCTTTGGGATTGAATTTTCTTCTCAGTATTAATACCGTCTCCTTTTTAGCTGAACAAGTCTTTGCAAAACTGGAAAGAAACTTTGAAAAACTAAGTCAATTAGAAACAGAACTAAACGAACAATGTGCGATACTTTTCTCTTTATCTCTCATGCAACATTTACGATTACATTTTTCGGTTTATGACTAAACATGGAAGTTTCTATATTACTAGTTCCAGTAGAGACATCATTACAGTCGAAATTTGTCTGGGCACAAGTGCTATCTGAAAACTTGTCGCGACTATCCAAGAATCATTTTGCAACTAAGCATTATCTTGAAAAAGATATTAAGCCGGCTATCGAACGTGATCTGGCGGCGTTGGCAGATTATGCCTCGGTCGAAGTATTTGATGAAGAAAAGATTAGATTAAAAACCTGGATAGACGACTACCGCACGGTATGGACTGAATAATGATCTGCTTTTTGAGGAATGAGAGTGATCATATTAATCATTGCTTTTTTTCTCCTCGGTGAATTCCTTAGGAAGCAAAAGATTTAATATATAATATTATTGACTATGCTCGTATTGATCTATTACTCAAGAATCAAGACCTAGATGCCGTTCTTTCACTCATATGTCCTTCACTTATTTCAGAAACAGATCATTTTCATTCCCCTTTGTCAGCGAAAGCTTTAAGAATAATACTAGCCAATTCACGCGTTGGATGCGCTTTGGTTGGAATGCGAAGAGTGGAGTATGTCAACGACGCTGTTACCGTTTTGAAATTGAGTATAGATGATGAGATGACAGTAGAGAGGCTGGACGATATTTATCAATGTCCAGCATTGCAATAATTTTGTTCAGTAAAACGAAGAAATAGTCAACGTGGACAATTATAGAATGATTGAATCTCACACGCTTTGACTAATAAAGAGAGTATTACAGTATAAGGAGCGACATATGTATCATGATAAACCGCATTTTTCATGTTCACGAAATGTTCCTGGAACATAATTGTCAACCTTTCTCATGGCCTTTAGAGTAAGTTGCAAAGGAATGTATTCATAAAAAAGAAAGTGGTAGCATAATGGCTTTCTTGGATCATTACTGTTTATTAATAGCGAACCAGAACATTTGCATAAGCAATGTATAATTGCGAGTTGGTTAGTGTTCGGCCATCTACTCATCACCAATGTTAATCAGCTTTCCCGCCGCTACAAAGTTAGTGGAACACATAACCATTCTGGTTATATTTGACAGAAATCTTTGATTATCATTCGCACCGGCGCGACAAACGGCTGGCAACTAATTTTGACATCACGTGTAAAAAGTTTGCGCAGGCTGAAAGGCACTTCCGTAAAAAGGTGGAGTTAGGAACTAATCAAGACAATTAGACTAACCAAGAAAAGTTTCAGAGCAATCACTTCTGGAATACTTCTCTCATAAGTTAAATCGAAAATGGAAGTCAAAACTTTGTTATACGAGATGTCACATAAAATGATCGAAAATCCAAAATTAGGTGCATTACACTAAGAAGTGTATATAACTGAATATGAGAAAAATCTTGCGGGAGAAACAAGACGATAACAAGGCATATATGCATAATAAACACGGTGAATTGCCAGGTACCTATCGTATACTATATTCTTTGCTATCTCACATGTCTTCTCACTTTTTGATACGCTCGTATTTGATAAAATTGGAAATACTGCCAGTAAATTTCCCCCGAGTGCAACGTCTATTGTTTTTCGAATATTTTGTGATACTATATCTAGTAGATTTATCAGTATTACAGGGAGGGGGGGATCGCCTACAATCGGACCCCTGTTATAACGAATTTTTGTTATACCGAAGCAAGTGTTACTTCCCCTTTTTTTAATATTTAAATTTGATCGTTATTACGAATTTTAATAGTAAACCTCGTTATTCCGTTACCGAAGTTCGGTTGTACTAGTCGCTTTATAACGAAGTTTATCACGTGACACAAAATTCAGCATGGTGATTAATTATAAAATTTGTCATGGTGTAATCTTCCCACTGTCTTGACTAAAGATGCCATAACCGCTTTCAAAAGTACTAAATAATTGTCAAGCCATGATAGAAAAGAAAGAATTTAATTTAGAATGAGCTTAAAGTCTTTGAAAAGGAAGGTGGAATTACATAATGTTACAAGCAAAAAGCAATCTCGAATAGATTCTTTCTTCCTGTATATTTTGCAACTAATAAATATTGCTTACGAAAGCCTCGATATACCGAATATTACTTGATTTTAGGCTAGACTTCGTTACAAAGAGAGTGTTTGTTTTACCGAATTCCTCGTTATAACGAATCATATATGACTCCCCCGTGCGGTATAACGGGGTTCGACTGTATGTAAATGTAGATCCGTACATTTCAGGGCATGACATACTGCATATTGTGATCGTCGATAATTTATTACTTCGAGACGTTAACAATGATTGATATAACAAATCTAAGTTACAACTATTATTTGTTACTATTGTATGATCCTGTTATACTGGTAATTCATTACACGATTTAGAACGAAATCTAAAAAACCAATGCCATGTTTTGACTAGTCGGGAAAGGTCATTATCTAATCAAACAACAATAATTAAATTATCGTTCGAGATACTCTTGCTTTACCGCAACTACGGGTCGTTACCGATCTATTGCGCTGACAACTACCGTTAAATACAGCTACGGGTCGTTACCGATCTACTGCCGATAGTTAAGTCAAAAAGCTTAGTTTCGCGACGATAGAAATAAAAACAATAAAAGTAAAAAAATTTCGTAATAATTAAAGAATAATGAATAGACCGATCGTTTATTATATCCGAATACTTCAGTATCAAATATTATTTATTTCACATCAAACGTACAACATCAACATGAGAATTTTAGACGGTCGGGGAAGGCTTCTTATATACATTTTGCTGTCACCAAAATCGCGTTACTTTTTCTACGCCACAGAGCGCGTATTTTGTAACTTTCCCACACTGTCACCATAATCGCGTTACTTTCTATTCTTAGCTAAACTTTGTGTTCAAGTTGTCACCAAATTTTCGTTACTTGCGTTGTTCTGAGTAATGTCTAATTAATTGATCGTCAGGAGTATTGTTTGATTGCTGAGGAAGTTTTACCATGTGACTTGCTTATCGACGTCAGCCGATCAGCTCGCCGTAACATACTACAATTAGAATTCTATGATACATTAATAGGTTATAATATAAATTTAATAATAATTTTTTATTTTTATTTGACATCTGGATCACTAAGCTTAGAAAGGAGAATATCTAATAAATGTAGGAGCAAATAAACAATCAGATTTAAAAATTTTAAATGCTAGTAATGTATTTTTTTTCTTAACATTATTCAATATAAGAGGCTGGTGACTATCAAAAGACAACTTGAATACTGACTGACTCATAACTTTGACTGGACTAGTATAGACATGAAAGTATGACGTCTCCAAGGCAAATAGATGCTGGGGACAACAAGAGTAATTTCAACCTTCATTATTGAAAATTTATTATTATTATTATTATTATGGGCACAAACATTTGGCAGTCATGTGGACTTTTGAATGTCTCTGATGAAGGTGTTTGATTCAAAAGTAACTCGACATAAACAGCTGTAGTGATCTACTGTAGTTGTGCCAAAAATAATGCAGAGAGCCTAGGTATTGGGAATTGAAGTATTGCTTAAATTTAGTGACACAGCAATAGAACTCTGGAACACATATATAACGAATGGCAGCAGTCTCTACTTTGCTAACAAAGTTGATGTGTGTTAATTGGACCGGTTATAAAGGCAAAAAAAATCCGGTATATATAGACAGAATTTGACTGTAATACTTTACGTAAATACAATAGTAATAGACAAGCATGCTTTGTGCTTAATATTAACATTATCAGATTGATTTTTGAGAACCGAGTGAATAAAAAGCGTAAGATGATCGGAAAATACAAAGCCACAGGAAATGATAGAACCGATCAAGACGGAAGCATAACATACGGCAGTATTGTATCCTTCTATGGCATAATTTACATCGGAGAAACGCGACCTTTTTTGTTATCAAGAAACGAATAACTACTAATTATCGTGCCTCGAAAGGTGGGAATATCCTACGTTACATTTTTTGCTGAATAATATATTTTAGAGATTTAACCATGCCTTCGATATTGGTTATCCATTAGGGCATCTAAAGTCAATATCATGTAACAGTAAATGCTTTCAACGCAGAAAATATCGGTCCTTTTCTTTTCTTTTTCTTTTATCCTTGAAAGCATGTTGTACCCAACTGAAAGTTTGCCTGTATCCTTGAACACAATCACGTGAAATATGTTGACTTTATGACATATTACTGCGCCCTCATATTTATTTTTGCAAGTTAACAATGCCAAAGAAATTCAGAGGGGAAAATACCAGGGGTGAGTTTCCCTGACCTTTTGCCGAACAACGATTCCATTCGTGTTGTTAACAATTTTAATTAGTTACTAAAGCCAACGAGCGTAGAGCTGCTCATCGGGCAGAAGTAAATGCGCAACAAGCAGCAGAGCAGGAACGCCGGGAGGCAGCGGAATGGGCAGTAGGCTCGAAGGACACTTCGAAAAGAGATCTCGAAAGGGCCAGAAGGGTATGTTTTTTTGCTTGCAGTAATCTTGTTCGTTTCTTAGGCTGTTATCTGATGACGAAGTTGTAAACAGGAAACTCAACGAGCTAGGAAAGCAGAAACAGCAACATTGTTGGAACAGGAAGAGAAAGATCTTTCAAAGAACAAACCTTTACTCGGACCTGCGAGGGTTTCTGGAGCGGAGGTTAGGAATGGAGAATGTTTGGATTGCTGTCTGATATATATATTTTTTTGTCAATTAATGCATAAGCTTACTGATTGTATAAATATGTTGAAATAGAGAAAAGCAGCAAGAAAGGAACAGCAAATAGAGACAGTTGCCCAAGAGAGGCGGGAAATTCCGACATACGCTGCTTCTAACATTGATGATGCCTTAGATCTGTTGGCTCTAACAACAGAGTCTTCCATTCCAGCTGGCAGTTCAACAGGGCCTGGAAGCACATCTAGTGCTATCGACCGGCATCCGGAGAGACGTTTTAGGGTAATTTATTTTGATAAGACCGGCTAGTTACTTTTTTGTCCTTATCAACTAACCGTAATGTGATTCGTTAGGCTGCTCTTGCTGCCTATGAAGAACGTGAAATGCCAAATCTCAGAAAAGAGTATCCTAATCTACGACGTACACAATTACGAGATATGCTGTACAAGAATTTCCAGGTTAGTGCGTTTTACGGTCGACTAGTTTGTTGGCGTTTGAACATGCATTAAATTTTTTCATTATCTTTCGGCAGAAATCTCCCGAGAATCCGTTTAATCAAACCAACGTATTACGGTATAACGCGTCTAAAGAAGAGGAAGACAAGTTTATTGAGACGACGAGACAGGGACTTGAGGATCGATTGAGAATAGATTGATGTGACTATTCCTCCCTATCAGTCTAACGACATGCGTGAACCATCGTTCATTGCTGAGGACTCAGAGACTTGGCAATAAGAGTCAACAACAAAGATCGTAGTACTTATATAATTGGATAGAATTCTCGCTTCTTTCTTGAGCGATCACTCATCACGGGGGCATAAGTAGTCTTGTATTGATGTAAGTTGACGCCAATGCGCGGCCAATACCTACCATTTTCCACTTGTGTTAATATTCATCAAGGGAAAGAAACATTGGAGCAATTATATTCTATAACTCGCTTAATTTAATAATGACAATGCCTCTTGAGGCCATAATTGTTCCAGCAGCTGTTCGGGTCAAAAGAAAAATAAATTATTCCATAAGTTCACGTGAAACAAAATATTATGTATTACATAGTTCATTATCAACAAAAAGAAGTTTTGAAACATCGATAATATCAGTCATTGTCAATGTATAACTTGATATTTTTTACAATGTGTATAAACATTCCGTTGTCTATATAATTCAGACAGAAATAAAAATATATAATACACGGGAAAATAAAATAAAAGGAAAAGAATATAACATTATGTATCCATAATCCCAAAAAGCTAATTCGTTACAAGTCTATTGCGCCCGCTGCCGCTCACCCCATATAACGAAACATATGAATCAGTAGCTCCTGCTGCAAAGTAAGTCTGATGTCCAGCTAATGCCAAACATGTAACTTGAGCACCCCAACCTAGGAAGCCTGTGTTATATTTTGTCGTTGACAGATGAAGACCACCGGTATTGTATAGCTTGATTGTCTGGTTGGAATACGCACTATTAAAAGTAGAGACACAAGCATTAGTTAATCATTAATGAAAATGCATGACTAATTGTAGGAAAGAGTCTTTTTCAAGACAAACGAACCTCGCAATGACATTAGTATGTTGATGAACGTCCATTGCTGCCATTTGCGCCAGATTATTATCCGGAATCGAGACTTTGGACCAATTCGTTCGAATATCCCATACTTTTATCTCACCAGACTTACTTCCAGATACTAGCTCTTGCGCAGAACCTTTCTGCCAGACAACGTTCACTATAGAATTCTTATGCTCTTTGTTAACCAGTGTCATGGCATCGTTTGGACTCACTCGGCGGTCATACAATCTTATTGCACCGTCTGCAAAGCCGGCGACAAAAAGATTTCCTCCATCACTGGTCAGACTGGTAACTGCACTACCAGTCCGAGTAGGAATGTCCTTAGAAAGATAACTTTGAATAAATCAAAATACCAAATATTTCCATACTCAATTCAAAGCATTTCTACTTACAACTACGTTGAGTTCACGAGGAGCATCCCACACACGTATGACTCGAACGTCACCACCAACCAGTAGACATCCATCCCGTTGTTGCCATTCGGCAACTATGCCTATTCGTTGGTTGCTGGAAAGCAAGTCTGGTATTGCTCTCCACGATGTGACCAGTTCGGTTGTTCTCTGTATGCTTGTGTAGTCCCTCCAGATTCGAACGGTACCATCATCTATGAAAGATTAGCTTTTAAGGACTCGTGTCGTTCATAGTATTTACAACATAACACACTCTATACCCACTTGAGCCGACCAGTAACATTGAAACATCATGCTCGTTAATAAACTTGAGCGCTGATATGCTACTATGACGCGGGTTACAGTTGGAAAATGTATTTACTCGAATGTGGTTCTGCCAATCCCATACGCTGTTTGGAAAAAACGTCATTGTGATGATAAATATACGTTTACGTAACGTGCCATAGCAATAATACGTTCACATAAATTAAAAAGCAAGTACCTGATTGAGTCTTTATCATTAGCAGCAATTAAATGCGGTTCGTAATTATGAAATAATAATTTCATGGGCACAGACTCGTGATGGAATAAGGCGACTTGTTTGTTCCATTTACTCGAACCTAATAAATCGTGAGAGAGAATGTGAGACTTTCCATACATAAAGATAGTGCAGCCGCATTATATATATTTACTCACCAGCCATTTGTTTCATTGGTAAAGATTCATTCATTATTCTCAAATTTCGCTGATGACGCCATGTTCGTTCCATATAGGAAACACTTCCTGCTAAATCAGCCTCTGCAGGCTATATCAGAAGAATAGTACAAGAGATTAATTGTTATACGGATAAATATATGTGGTGCTAAGCGCTCCTCTATAAAATGCTTACTCACTCTCATCTGAGGTTCTCTGAAGTACTCACAGCTGTACTCAAAGAATTGTGAATTTAATGGTAAATCCACAGTCACAGTTAGTCCGGGTATTGCCTTATTCAGATAATCACGTAGACTTTCATTCTCAGACGCACTCCTTGCTTCTAGCAGTTGTTTCACTGTTAACACAAGTCCCGGATCGTTGTGCTTAAAGGCCAATTCGTGAACAAAATCAACGACACTTGCTGCTAGCTGAGCTACTTCTGGATCCGGATCTCTTGATAAATTCAATAGTGACTGCCACACAATCATATCGACTGAACCAGATCTATTATCACGCACACTTGCTCGCATTCCACCAATACCCGTCATCTTTGCGCGTTTCCTAATGCTTTCCACAAAATCAACCGCAACTCTTATAAAATCGTCGATATAAGTCGATACAATACGCGAGAGTGTAATTACAAGTTCTTTTCGTACCATGGGCGAACCATCATTATTCGCAGTTAAGGTAGTAATAGCAATGTTCTGGTGAATATTTAATATCTGCTCAGTGTGATCTAAATTTCCAATAAATGTACCCAACGCATACAATGCGGCTGCTCTGACTTCAGGTACTGGATCAGTAAGCAACTCGAATAATTTTTGATGAGCCTGATTTTCAATCCCTTCGCTTTTGGCGTCCCGATATCCCTTCCAATATTGACCAATACATAAACAAACCCATTGGCGCAATAATGGATCTTCATCTGCGTATCGAGCTAAACAAGTATTCAAAACGTTTTCAGATTTGCAAGCCATCTGACCCTGACTGAAATTAGTACAGAACATTGCCAAAATAAAAGCACACATTGCTCGGTGCTCAGCCTCATTAGGTATGTTTAATATACTACTTGGAGAAAGTATATTAATAAAGTATTTATAGCCATTATCTCTCAGAAGATCCTGTTGACACGACCCATCAACAGCTAATATACGTGCCCAGATAAACACCAAAGGAGGTTTCAAATCTGCTGCTGGACTTTGGAGCAACTTGAGTACATATGGAAATATGCCAATAGATAATGCGAGATTCACAGCCCATGGACCAAGATCCAAGAATTTGCTCAATAATCCTAATGCACGTGATCTATGCACTTGGCTCAACAAAACCTGCAATACAATAGGCAACTGCTGAGGGGGTTTCTGATAAATAGAGCCTCTTTCCAACCATACGCCAAACGCAGTCAACTGTTCGTCAAAAAAGGTAGAGTGCTGGTACTCACACTCTCCCGATAACAATACTGGTAACTGTCGCAAACATACATCCACAGCCAAGTCCCACGCATCCCACATAGAATGATCGTGAGTAGGAGGCAGTTCTGGATAAGACATTGGATTACACTGGTAATGTCGCATTATTCGTTCGGCGAGTAAAAAGTTCCTAAATAATGCGGCAACCATAAGATCCTGCCTAAAGAGCTGCTTGAAGAGATCGCCTCGAAGCACATTCCATGCAATAGTGTCTGTGATCGCCGTGAATATCCAATTTAGTTCACCCAGAGGAGTCTTACGATCTTGTAGTTTTCCTGGCAGCTTCATGACCATTTCCACGGTGACTGGGGAAGGAAGAGCTCGTTGCAGTACAAAATATCGTAACGCGGTTTCGATAGGTGAGGTTAAACATGATGTGAACAGATCAGCTGGTAATTCTGGATGTAGTGGCAATGATTCGTTGGGTCCGCAGGCAGCCAGCTGAATGTTCATAAGTGAGGGTGGTACAGTACTTGGACCTGAGGTTCCCCGTGATTCACGATATTTCTGCTCAGCAAATTTGTTAAAGTTATTCAAGATATTCCCTGCCGCAGAGCAATCATATACATATATACAAGGCGATCCCAGCCACGATTGTAAGTCTCCTAGAGAAACGGGAATATATTGCGTAAAATTCTTATTAAACACCCAAATTTCTCCACTTGTCGTTGGTTTAGGTACTCCATGACCGTTATAGTGGAATAGTACTCTTTCTTCTTTTGCAGTCTTCCTTATCTTTAAGCAGAAATCCCGTACTTCGTTTACGGCAGGATCTAGATATTGCTTATATCTGGTTCGCATGCTTAACTGCTCGTATTGTGACTGAAGATTCTTCCCGATCGCATCGAGTGCTTTTGTTGGCGGCAAAGTGAAGGGATCCACCCAACACTCGAGTTTCGCGCAGGGGCTGGGCTTTACAACGTCCGGTGGGTCTACGCCTATGTTAAGACATAAGACGAGAGCCCCAGAGATTGTCTTGAGCCGGTCGCGCATTTTCCAATCTTGGACTGCCGGCTCATTACTCTTGGGGTTACCGGCAGTTTTGTGCCGCTTCTCTGTGTAAAAGGTCTCGCAGTTTAGGTCGTCCAATTCGCTTGTTCTTAGAGACATTTGGGTAACACTACGTGAGAGGAGCTTTTTCAAAGCGTCTAAGGTCTATGATATAATTTCAATGAGAAAACCATCGTATCAAATAGAAAAAAATCTATTGGAATCTCCCTTTTTCTTTTGTCATTGGTTGGATGCTAAAGGATTCCATCTAAACTTTTTGATCGGCCAATCACATGACTATTTGTGAATTGGTACACGTATACAATATTTTAATTAGGCAGAATAGGCATCTCTTTCCCATTGATGCTCTCCAAATTAAGAGCACAATTGTCTATTACTATTTCATTGATGTTTCGTTAGTTGCCATACGATTGATTCGGATGCTTGTTACTACTACTACGTGTATTCCACGGAAAATTATAAAAAAGTGACGTATGCGTAAAGATGCTCTGAGCCAGACTATTAATATTAATACCTGACCTGCATATCTAAGGCTATTTGCTGGCATGTAATTGTCAATCGAATTTCTAACTACCAAATCACATGATGTTAAATTGCCAAGAAAAACGAAAGCTCTTGAGACGTATTTCATGATGAAAAAAAAAGCAGACTACTTTAGAAGTTTGATTAGATCGGTATGTTAGTTAATTATATAATCTCATATACTACACTCTTCTGTTAGAATGATGCTTGCTTTCTTCGTCGCAGCGTGCACACCTGCCTCATTATTCTTATCGTTATTGTTATATGCATCCCAAATGTATAATATAAACCGGCGAGAACGTCTACTTTTTATATATCTCGCTGACTGCTGTCTCTACCAGCCTTTCCACATTAAGTTATGTGTTATATGATTTCCTTGCCTTACACTCGCTTTTTACCTCTCGTGTTTCTTCTCCTCACCTAAATCTATAGTCATTTATCGAACACCCTTACGGGATCCGTTCATTTCCCCGACAATTATTTTCCGACAATTCCTGCTAACAAATTCAAATGGAAAATGGTAGACTGTAAAAATCAGCCTGTAAATAACCTAATGTCGAAATATTTATTGGGAATAGTTGTCGGGAAAATGAAAGTGATTGTCGGGAAAATGAACAAGACCCTCACATACTAATACTAGTTAAAAATTAAAACAGAATCAGAACATGGAATTAATCCATTTTTCAGGATTCACAATTCATATGATGCTTGTCGATACTTTATACACCACATTCTCCTTGCTAGTATAGCTTTAAATGATGACTTTCTCGTTGCGGTTTGCTCATCGTAAATCGTTTATCATTGATTCGTTTGAAGATATTAGTTTCGCAAAACTACAAAAAGGGGTTCGAGAACAAGAAGATGAGTAAATAATTAAAATTTGTGGGAAGAGTTGGGATACCCGGATATTGATGAATTAATTCACGAGGCTGTCTTTTTAAGGATCTTTGTAGGTCCTAGTTTTATTGTGTGTGCTGAAATGTGTATCTATATATATAGTAATAGTAACATTCTTTATTATCTGCAAAACAGGATTAATATTACGCCTACTTCATGCCAACACTTAAACATTTTTTCAATACAAACCTCTTAAGCAGGGATGTGGAGGAGAATTCAGGAATGTGATACACTGGCATTACTCCAATGCTCCAGCAGCAGACTGAGTTCGATTAGTATTGCTAATTATGAAAATATATCACCCAAAGATTTCGCGGTGCTTGTGGCTTTTTGACACAGATGTCAAAGCATTGGTCACAAACTTTAGTTTAGATGAGGGTTATTATTATGCAGATCTCATGAGTGAATTGACAAGAGTAAGAGATTTACAAACACTTGATGAAAATCTGCCCTGCTGTCACTCATTCCATTCAGATTCAGTAATCAAGTTTCCAAACTCTGTCTCATTGTAGATTCAAGGAAACATTATAGTGAATAGGAAGGACGTTACAAGTTCCCTGATCTCTTTGTTGTCAAACATTCACCAGACTCTAGGGAAAATTTCACCATAATAATAAGGACAGTTCGGAACTTAATACTATGTAAGTGATCTTGTTATTGCACTATCTGGGTACATTCATATGCACAATGTACAATGGAGGTCATCAAATTGAAAAGCATTCATAATCATTGCATTCATCCAAAATGAGAGCATAATTGAACGTCTTACCTCAAACGAACTCATTCTTTATTATGCAAACATCATCCCCTAACTGTTATGTTACGTATTTGACTTTCCATCATCTTATTCACAGATACGCTTGACGATGTATTCACCATGCATCACTCCTTTCAACGTTGATGCAAGTCGAACATAAGGTAGAAACGGATAACTTTCTCATTAGAAATCACTTCTTTTGACAGCAGAACCGAGTCAGAGATGCTATAACTAGGAATTGGTTGTCTTACGTATTTTGCGACGACTATGTAGACGCGTATCATAACAGTTGGATTATGAACCGATAAATATGTTATGCGCTTGAAATAATGTCATGAGTTTTATGAAGGATACAATATCTATATCTCTACGTCAATAGAGACACAGGCAGAAACAAGAATAAATATTTT
Source organism: Paraglomus occultum (assembly GCA_910592205.1). Classification (NCBI taxonomy): domain Eukaryota; kingdom Fungi; phylum Glomeromycota; class Glomeromycetes; order Paraglomerales; family Paraglomeraceae; genus Paraglomus; species Paraglomus occultum. Next base: position 29,119 of record CAJVPJ010000172.1, read on the forward strand.
GTGGAAAAGTGCAACGACCATAGATATATGGCTGTCAATATTCTGAGCATTGCTCTCTGATTAAATGTACGCCGAATTACTAATTCCATTTGCTACACCAAACAATTTAGTGCATCTTACTCGTTTAGAGGTAGTTTGTGATAGAGAACTGAAACAATTAATTCTAGCGCAATTAAAAGTTCTAAGCGTTCTATTACTGATTCGCTACTAGCTTACTAAGTCTTTCAGCTAGATCAGTGACACGCTTATCAACAACATCAATATTACGTTGGATCGACTCATCGTTCACCGAGAGCGACGTCTCAAGCTGTATAGCGTATGAAGAAAAGAGGAGAGGATTGTTACAAGACATGAGTGAATTAACGCACAGTTTACTGCCTCAATAATAATTACCTTTTCGGCTACATCGTTCAGACTCTTTAATTCGTCTGTGATCTTTGATTGTTCGCTAGCCAACATCTTGATCGTGTCACTGAATATTGCAGCCTCTGAATGCAACTGTTGTAATGACTTTAATCGATTGACTAATGCCGGAGCAACAGACATTAGAGGGTCCAATTTCTCTAACAGATTGAACAGATAGTTGATCTAAAATGTAATATAATTGATACGGTTAATTTCAGTTGCGAGAATACCGTTAAACGCTATTGCATAAATTTGTTTTTGGCACCTTTTCGCCAGTTTCAAACGGTATGACACCACCATTCGACAGCTCTTTATTCTTTAATTCGTTCACTCTCTCTAACTCTGCAGTTAGAGTTTTGGCTTTCCTGGATATAGCTTCAAGATGACGCGGTTGAGTTAGTAGCTGTAAATGTTGTTCTAATTTCTCGATAGCGGCAATAACGTTGGAATTTGTTATCGTCGGTGACTGTGCGATTAAGAAAATTGTCAGAATTGGCACAGAAACACGATTTAAAAATCTCATTGCGTAAACACGCTACGCAAAGAAACTTACAAGATCCTCGATGTTGTGTCCATGCGCTGTTCCTATAAGTTTCTCTAAAGCAGTTATACGCTCGTCCAAGTCAGTTGTCTTTGCCAGCTTGTGTACTTTGGCGGTATCAGGAGAATAGTATAACTCGTACGTAACAATCTACAATAGACCAAACCGACGTCGGGACTACAATCCGAAAAGATAAACTCAAGTCAACCCTCCAATTTAATCTACTTACATTCTTTGATTCCTCCTTTTCACCCGAGGTCGCACTGGGTCCACTCTCGTTACTTGCCTCCTTCTCATTCGTTCCATTAGTCTTGGCAAGTCCGTTATTTTTAAAAGACTCCAACTGATGAATCAACCTCTTGCCAAGTTCCGCTTGCTTTATTATAGATCCATCTCTAACGTCTAATGGCGTCTCTCCTAAATTCTGGTTAATACGAACCAGATCATTCTGGAGATTTGCAATTTGGGAGACAACATCTGGGTGTTCTACCTTTGTCAATGATGGATCTTCCTGTTGCGAGTAGTTTTGCGATTGAGTGGAATAGAAAAGACATGTCCGTTTATAATTTTTACCTTTATTGGCGTGTAATTATAATTTACCTTGTTTTTCTCGACCTCGTCACCCAATTCCTGCACTTCAACCATTAATCTCCGCAACTTTTGTAAAGGCGTCTCTGGAAATGCTGGTTGTCTTGGCACAAATTCATATTCAGATGCTTCAAGGTTGGGCTTTTTGACATATGTCTTGTACATTTGCTTCTTATGACGAGTAATTCGGTCAGAGAAATCTAACAGAGTAGTGACGCATAAGCGAGTGGGGTGGGTAGTGTAATTATATATGGTCAACATGAGAATAACAGAAACGACGCAGATGTATTATTAGCTCTGGTTTATGTCAAAGTGTAGAGTACCAGTGTCAGTGGCATCGACAATACTATCATTAAACTTGTCTATTCCTGAAGAAACTGATATCTTCTCTCGGACAATGTCCTCACTTCCTTCCTCAGCCAGAATATACTGTAATGCTCAAACCAGGTTAGAGACTTGTAAGACCCCGTAGAAACCAGCATAGTTATAGAACACTAAATAACAAACCCCATCGTCCGAGGCTTCAGGTTCCTCGGTAGCGTCGGGAGTCTCGTAAATATCGGGTTGAGTGTTGTCCTAACAAAAAGGTTGTTCAATTCGAAATTCAGTTATCGATCCAATCAGTATCACTACTACTTCAGTTTCTAGTGTATTAGACTGTTCTCTTTCAACTTACAATATCTGGAAGAGTGCTGTATTTGCCCGACATATTTAAGTAAATAATGCGAGTTCGTTCTCAAAAAATCGTCTCTCCTTGGACGGAAAGTGTCGAGTTAATTAATATCACATGACTGGTATTGAGGGGTGTGATATTGTTGTACAAATAACAGAAAATGGATTTTGGCGCGTGGATGTTGATCGTAATTCCCGCGTATAGTTTAGAGGAGAGATCTAATGTGACACCATCGTTACCCATCGTTACTAATATGAAAAGTCAGAAGAAAGAGAAAAGCTATGACGACGATTAGGGGAGGGGAATAACCATGAAGATGGAAGATATGCTGTAATACATTTAAAGATTATAAGGAAGAATGGTATGGAATTCATTGTTCTAAACGCGTACTCAACGTACTCATGAAATATGCGCCTAAATGCAATATGTCAATCACCCCTCACTTACCTTTCTTGTATGTATTTCACGTGATAAATTGTACAAGTCATTGGTTTACTACTATCAGTTAGTATCGTAATTATAACTGTAAATATTAATGGGGGCAGTTAATATTAAGCGATCTGTAACAGTAATCAACATAATTAATGGCAACTATAACTACCCGCCTTGCATGCTTTCTCCACCAGACACAGTTGCACTCCCATAACTTGTACCCTCTGCTTTGCAGCTTTCTCCCACCCCATCTTAAAGGAAATCGACATCTTGCATCCTTTGTACTCAACTCTCCCAACGAAAAGTAAATTTTAATCATATGCCTCCACCTGTATCATCTCATCATTTTACAGATCGAATATTGTAACAGTCTCAATTGGAACCCTAAAAGGTATTCCCCAAACTGGCTCGAATATGCCGCAGAAGTGAAAACGAGTCGACAGGGCCTTTAATTCTTCTAAAGATATAGTATAAATAATAAACAAATACATGAGAATATTGTAATTTTGGTAATTGAAAGTTGTGTTACGATGTACGCTTTGGAACTAAAGCTCACTTTTCTCGACCAATGATTGGATATCGCGAGTTTGTTACCTTCATTAGTCATTGTTTTGTCGTCGGTAGGGCCTTTTCCGACAAAACGCCTTACTCCCTCTTCCCCCATATAATTTGCAGTCTACTTGTCTGGCAGGATTTTTCCTCTTCCCTTCAGCGCTGGCGTTCAGTGTCTTCACATTTTCATATCGTTGCATATTTCTAATAATAAGACATTCGTTCTCTTTTCTTCTACCATTACAAAAACCTGCTAGGCAAGCTAAACTGTTCACCTCATCTAAACAACTTTCTACCCACTTAATCAATATACCGTGTTCACTGATAATACCCCGACTAGGCATTTTAATAACATTCGTTAAAGCACCCCTCAAACACACCTGACACTGTTGATGATGAACGCCTCGCATGTTTCTTCAACGGGTCGTCGTACTCAGACTAAACGTAAACCTCGTATCACTCCGTCTGCAAAATTGGATCTTAATGGGGATCAACAGTATACAACTCGTAATCAGACATTATCTCCTTCACACAGTCTAGCGACTACGCCTATTGTCGCTTCCAATATAACAGCGAGCCCACCTAAAATTTCGCGTAGTCGTCCTTCAAGTTACTCCGATAAAGACAAGGCAAAATCTGATGACGGTTTCCATTCAGATTCTGATAAAGAGAGCAACCATTCCAACATAAGCATACGTCAAGGCAAAAAATATCCTGCCAGATCTTCTTCATTAAACAAATTGGAACCTTCTGCGCGCATACGTGCTAAAACTTCTTCAGGAAGTATGTCAGAGAACGTAAAGATAGGAAACGCTACGAGCACTGTGTCTAGTCGATCAACAACGAATGATAGAAGTGCAGAGGAAGCCAAACAGGAGAGGAAGGTAAGTCATGTCGCCACGAGCCTACCAGAACCGAAAGGTTTCACGGCAATTTGATGGGAAGGTCTGAAACTGTGAATCTGACATGCTGGTATTAAAAATACGGATCTTACAGCCATCATTTGTTTGTTCCGTGCGATAGATAGCGGATTTAGAAATATCCATCAAGTCTCTCATGAAAATTAACGCAGAGTTGGATGAAACAAACAAGAAACAAGTGATTGAAATTCAGGAATTAAAACGAAAACTTCGAATGTAAGCTTTTGAATATACTACTTTTCTGTGTACTCCGCATTCTCGTTTCTTACAGTTTATCCAAATACTCTCATTTAGGTCTGATACGTTTATGTTTGAGATATACGACGCAACAGAAGAAGATTGTGTATCCACGCCATCATCCGAGGTAATTCTGACGCAAGCACAGACGCCATGTAGTGACTGTAGGCGCATAGATCTTTATTCAAAGTTGTAAACCTAATTTTGCTCCCACTCTCGGGAATCTTTATATGACTCTTTATATGCATCTTCTTTGGCCCAACTCTGGTCTTTTCTCGTTCTGTTTTCACATGATATTGAAGTATGTACAGCTGGATTTCGCGGAAACACAAAAAGATAATGATATACGGTTTCGACGGATATGTTTGGCTATTGATGAGATGTTACAAACGGGGAAGGCTGCTCTTGAACACACACTGAAAATTGGTGGGACCCGAGTCTTAACTGAAGCACAGATGAGTGAGTTCAAACTTGATGACATTAAAAGCTTTTCCATTAACCGTTATCGTACAAATGTTCTAGTCTAACAATTTGTTTGACACAGATATAACGGACACTTTATTCCCTGATAAGCATAATGATGTTGACTCGAAAACTATAGGTGACACGCACTCGGAAGCAGTTTCTGGTAGACGAACACCTACTCTTGTACCAGATTCAGTACCAACTCGATCTCGTTCGCTGGATATTACGAAACGTAAAAACAACTCAAATGAAACGCGTCGATCGAGGAATTCAATGAAAACGTTTGCTTCATCTGACAATTTAATCCTAGCCAATTCAACACAAAATAAATTATCAAAGTTCGATCATGACCCACCTGACACTTCTGCTACTTCTACATCTGCAGAATCGAATGTACAAACCCCTTTGTCATCCAACGAGTCATCTATATCGGTTGATTCGACGCACGAGTTCCAATCATCGCGGGACATTCGAATTCGTGCAATTATCGATGAGTTGTTAGTTATTGTTAAACACCCGTCAAACACGAATAGTCTCACCCCTCCTCAAACGCCTGGACGGGATGGTCTTGGATGGCTTTTATTGAACCAGGATGTTAAGCCGACCTACTTCACCCATAGAGCCAATAGCGGAATAGTAGAATCGTCGCCCGCCATTCCGTTGTTGCACGAATTACAAGATCTCTTGGGGTATAAAAATGATGCAATAGACGACAGAAAAGAGACGAAAAATCATCGTACGAATATGCCTCCTATGGATGTGGGTAAGATTCACATTACGCCGCCTGATGAAGAACATTTGAATGGAGATAATAATCGCATAATGAAAGGAGTGAATGCGACTTCGCGAATGGGAAATCTAAATCAGAAGCAGAAATTAATACGACGGCGCTCCTCACCGTCATTTCGAGCTTCCGAGGAAAGAATGAATACCGTTAGTGAACGAATTGGAAAGGGTCTATCATTATCAGGTAGTCTGAAGATAATAATAGACGAGGAGGATGAGGGAGAAGTAAATAAGGGGATATCGTGGATGTCATCGTTAAGATTTCTGTCTCCATGGAAGGCTGCTGATTAAAGAGAAGATTAATTGTTAAAGAATGATACGGAGGCAGACAATAGGAAGAATCAAAAACATTGTAGGAAGTAATGTGAAATAAGACAAAGGTATAATTGGATTGATTGTCAAAAGACATTTTTGCAGGATTGTTGTTCGAGGTAATGCAAATTTATGTATAATTCAAATATTAAAAAGAAAAGAAAGCGAGCAAGAAAGTCGAAAATTTTTCATAGTATTCTTTCTTCTCTAATTAGATTATAGTTAATTGGGCTTTGTCGAATGTGTGGATGAGGAATAGACGTTTGAGTAAAGGACAGTCTTTCGGCATATTTTTGCTCCAAAATACATTCTACTTGTTTGTCGATTCGTAAATCACGCTTTGTAGATAAGTTCTAATCTTCCTTCAATAAATGGCGCAATGCAAAAAAAAGTTTATAGCAATCACAGATGACGTTGTGACTAGAATTACCGGTGTTAAGGCTCTAACCGACAATGATTGTAGATACGTTATATTATCAGATGTCAACGATGAGGTAGAACACTTTCAGGTCAGGTGACCGAAATTGATGAGATTATCGTTAATGCATATTAGTATTCCGAAATAGGTGAACAATGATCATACTATATTTCAGACTGGAATATAGAATAAATAATTTGGAGAACAATGTATTTTAATGACTTATAAAATGATGTGGACGCACTGTATTGTGTATACGTATAACAATTCAGCTGAGACTCAAGAATTAATTATTGATGTCTTGATCTCTAAGGTAGAATTATCAGTAGTCATATTCCCATTGCAATTAATACAGTGAAATGTAATTAGTACATCACCAAAAAGCAGATGAACAATTTCACACCAAGGTTACACTCGATCAGATCACTTGAAGATTCAATCAAAATCTACGTAGTCTTACACATCTGCGTCAGTTAAGCGCAGATCAACTCGGTCTACTACTGCCTCGTCCGCGGTAAAGTATTAAACTCACGCTCACATGTCGTATTTAAACTATTTGAATAAAATCTTACATTGGACATTTCTTTTGTCTAATCTGGTTCTTCCAGCGTCCGCCTAATATAAAACTATACCTTGTTCGAACTTTCATGTGACAACAACGTCTTGATCAAAAAGTTTGTTTAACTATAATTCAAAAGTGTTGTATTACAAATAAAGTATTGCTATCAGTAGAGGACAAGGATAATGTTCACAATGCATTTAAAATGTTATACTCTGGTAAAACAGACCTAGCAAATATATTGTTTGTAAAATTCCACACAAGTGTTTTGCACCAATATACTTATCAAAGAGGCTAAGAAATGACGTAATGTAATGACTACCCTTTTTAGTCTGTAAGTTAGTCATGGGTAGCGCTTACTTGCTTACGTTATTGTATTGTACAGATATCAAGTATACTATTCTGTAGATGTCTATGTTTTCTCCGTATCTTTAAAATCTGCCTTTAGGTAAAGTTACTGTACATTGAACTACCGATGCACAAAATTTTAAATGAAAATATTAGCACAAATGTTATTTCTCGGATTGTAATTATCTTAACTGTTAAAAGTTTGATGTGTTAAAAGTTGGATGGATTTATTGTATAGAAGACAACAAAGAAACGGCTGTTTACGAACTATCAAACAAGGAGACCACAAGTGTATATTCACTTGTTAAAATTTTAAATAGAATATTTTGAGTATAACAAATATAAACGACATCGCAATATTATGAATACCTTGTATAACCATGATTCTATATGCCCCACAAATTGTTACTACTCCCCATGTGAAGCGTGTAACTGTTTGAAGTAGTTTACGATGGTTGGTTTAATATATCGATCTGGATCTAGTTTATTGCGTCTTGAACTGACTGTCTTGATAAAAAATTTTACCCGCACGGAGCATAGCTGAACGGTCCGTACATGCTGTATAGCGGACTCGGTACTCCATTTATTAATTCGATCAGCAATGCAAGCATGCTTTGAAAAACGCCACACGGCAGATCTTTGGGAGCACAACGAATGAGCCCATAGTAATAGGGAATGAATTTAACAGCACCTGTCAACCTATCACAGAGAAAATAACTGCTTGGCAAGGAGAATCATGTTTCTACTTGGCGGGTCGCAAACTTTATCTTACTGTCTTAATTAAATCAGCGATTACATGACTGTTAATCATGTCTATGAGCAAATGGATTTGGACATGAAAAATGGTTCACAATACTTGATGCTTGCGTATGCAACGAACGAACAGTTTGTATGTACATACATTGCTTATGTCAGCAGACATATTTGTTATTTCATTAGTCGATGTTGTGTAGCCAGCTTGCTTAATAACTTTTTATTAAATACGCCTTATTAAATTATAGTAATAGTTTATTGCCAACTAATTTAATATTAAGTGAGATCTCAGATTAAGTTGTAATAATACTCTATCAGCAATAGGCATTCAGACTGACTGTGATATCATTTTCAAACATCACATAGCGATATATATATAGAGCGAGTCAGACAGCATACATATATCTTCTCCCCATTATGTCTCTTAACACTGACCAAAGTAAAAACGCAACGCCTTTTCTAAAATCGACACGCGGTAGAAAACGCAAAACACCTCCTAAAGACTTGGACCCGACGGGTCGCAACCATTTTATGGTGGTGGAGAAACGAAGAGTAACAGAAAAGAGAGCCGACGTCAAACGAGAGCAACGCCTTTCTAGCACAGTAGAACAAACAGTCAGTATTGTAAATGAGCCGACGCAAAAACCAGCCGCCAAACACGAGCATACAGACATTCTGACCATTAATATTGAAAGACAGGAGCTTGCACTCATGGTAATATTTACAACGAACGAATTTTATATTCAAGAACGTTGATATTGAAGATAAATATACTGTATTTATTTAGACAACAGAAGAGTTGAGGACCTATGCCAAATATATTGAAACGACGTTGAGTATCGTGAAAGCGGAATTGATTAATTAGAGCATTTATGAT
>CAJVPJ010000173.1:0-37886 GCA_910592205.1 Paraglomus occultum
ATATTCTCCTCTTAAACATTTCCATCAATGTCCACTAGTCACACCAAGCAGATTAATTTTTCCTATCAAAATATCTTCTTACATCAAAAATATGCTCCGCATCAAGTACCCGGAGTACTATCTACATTGTTAAAAATCCGGGTACTTTAGTCAGAGAGACACGGTATTCCCCGATTATGTAATATCTACATTAAAGCTGAATAGACACATACTGTTTGGACTATACTTGTGCCCGCCACATTTTTTTGATTACCTTTGAAAATTCAATAATAGCTAAATTAAATAATTTTTCAATCTTATTATGGAGATATTGACACTTTATTAGGTATCTTTATAACAATAACACAATAATACGATAGAATTGTTTGTCATACTAATGTTATTATTATACCTCCAGATGAATAAAAAATTTTATTTCAATCTCAAAAACGCTTACCAGTCGTTTCATCGTTTTAGCTTGACAGATTTTTATTAGATATCTTTGAAGTAGCCAAATGACACCGAGGATGTCATTCCAGACGGGATTTGTGTTTATTATATTTTTCTTACACAAGTGTAATACGATAATGTGGTACATGTGTGTCATTATCAAATGCAGCGTTACCCGAAAAAAATAATGAAGGTTCTCGCGCAACTTATTGAGCATTTCAGTATAAAATTAAGCCTAATGTAAAAAATCGCCAAATTTAGGGCAGGAAGGTTATTGGTGATATCATTAATGTCAAGTGAACTTAAGGGGGTGGCGTTGGAAAAAATAAAACCCGATGCCGTATCTAAGATTCGATTCTTTGGCTTGGAAAATTCCCTGTTTACTAACATATATTCATGGCAAATCTAGCTTATTTAATTCTAATTTAAATATATCGTATTTCTTATTTAAAAAACGCATACACCGTAGCCACCGAGCTGTATATGAGTTGTTGCCATTAACAAGACCATTGATACATATTTATTGGCTATATATATTCGTCCGTCGACCAATTTGTTTGATCTAATCTACTAGTGAAACAATACTTGCAGCAGTATAGTTTTGTTGCAAGTATTATACGACAAGTATATGCTTTACATTCGTAACACATACGGATGTTAAGACTAGCGGGCGATTATGAATATTAAATGCCTATATAAATATTGTGATTGGAGGGAGATAACATGTTACACACATCGCGGCTGTCATGGAACTGTCATTAAATCATCAAGCAATAAAAAATTTGTAATTAATACGAAAAAAAAGGCACTAATATCAATAATTGAGTAAAATTGACAGTAATAATTGACGGTAGTTACTTTTAGATAGTACCTAAATATGCACGTAGATAGTTATGCCCTTCATTAGTCATACCCATAACTGGGTTTACCTGGAGATTGGATCAAGAAAGTAAATAATTTAATGTTGTCCGACAAGAAACATTACAGCGAGAAATTAACGGTAATCCTTCGTCATTATATGCATACATACCTTGGCCTGTACTCAATTAAAGGCTTGATAAACCATCGGTAATAATCGAATTCCATAACGAATTCTATTGTTGACATTTGCTATTTGTCTCTTGACGAGCATAAAAGCTGCAAATTTAATTAATTTATCTCTTATTGCCAAGCAGCGTATCAGCCACTACTGTGACGTTTGAGTTACGAATGGACTATCAGTAATTAATATAATTAAGTGCCGATTGTTAGAAAGTATGAGAAAAAAAAACAAAGATAATGGTAATTATTAACTGTTTGGTATGTTGATTTTCCATATCGGGACAGTTCCTTGATTTTGGCGTACAACATTGGACATGAGTTTTATAATTAAAACGTTGAAACTGCCAATGATGATGGTTAAGCAGAGCTTTGTGCGCTTGCGGATTGTTTGGATTAAAGATCTCTGCATCAATATTAATACATTTGAATTAATATGCAACTAGCGTTATATCTATTACTTGGCCAATACTTCTTGCTTTTTATAGTTAGCTTACAGTTTTGCCACACTCCAATCGTAATTTTGTTTTCCTTTTGTTCGATTGTCCTTACACATTATCTTAGTGGTAAGAAATACGCTGTCTTACTTGAATGTTGTTGCTCACATAATCCTTAAATGAAACGTATACAAGATAGGGTTTCGTCTGAACGCTATTATATCGACTGTGTATATTACACTTGCCAGATAGGGTATTAACTGCCTAATTTGGATGTTGGATATCTCAATTGATAAACGTTACAACATCGACCGAGATCAAATAGATAATAGCGTAATCAAATACATTAGTGTAATGTTTATAACAATGAATGTGTGATCGACATTCCACTACCATACCTCCTTTGTGTATTACCTTCGCACTTTGCCTTCGCACTTTGCCCTTCTACCGACCTTTGCCCCTGCGCATTTACTCTTTGTAATTCTATTACATACGTATACAATGTATGCGCGTATGTGTATGTATTATAGTATGTATGATATCTTGTATTGAAGCAGGTATTTTTTTTCCCTTCGTTTAAGTATACAATAACATCGTATATTTTATCTCATCGAACTTTTCAATGACCGCCTGTACAACATCAGCTGCATGTCTGATTAGCTACCTTGGTCAATCCGTAAATCTTACGTATTGTAAGCATAAAGTGCACATTTTCTTATAGGTGTATCACATTAAAAAATCTACTAAAAAAAAAAGGGTTTAATGAAAAGAAAACAAATGGTTACAAACATTCACCAAAAAGGGCAAAACTTGCTTGGCCAATGACGGGTCAGAAATACCTGCTAAAAATGATCCGCAACACGGAATATCAGAATAAAAGAATATCGGAATAAAAAGATATTAATTGATTGTAAAATAGATAATAATTTTATAAATATCGGAGCGTGTTAAAATTTTTCCCATACATAAAAAAGAAATAAGATATATACCGTAATCTATCTATATATATAATAAGTCTTTAAACATATTATATGAGATCGTCAGCCTCTATCCACATAGCCGAGACACCAGTAATATTGACCGAACTAGTCAAATTACATGCAGGAGAACGAGACACACGGTCGTAGCCAGTGTCATTGTATGTATGTCATTGTATGTATGTTTGTTCTTGTCTTCATAACTTTTGATTTAAATTTTCTTTACTTACCGTTTTACATATATATTCATTACTTTACTTAATTCGTTCTTTTCTGTATAATACTATTAGATTAAACTTCATTCATTAAACTACAACGATAATTGTCAAATCATATACTCGAATTTACCACACCTAGTCTCTATCATGCCCTCTCTTCTGCCAACAGAATGCCTTACTTGTATCTTTGCAGAATTAGAATCCCACAAATCATCTATATACTCGTGCATTAGAGTAAATAGAGAATGGTGTAATGCAGCCACACCTTTTCTATGGAAGAATCCATTCTGTTTGACGAGTAAACATCGATCTGATGTTCCGTTTACAATCAAAAAAAACATGCCTATCGATGCATACTTGCCCTTTCTCTCTGATTCTGCCAAAGCTCGATTGAGATTAAACAACGTCCCTACTGGACTCGAATCTCCCGTTTTACCGGCATTCAACTATCCATCATACTTACGAGTATTAGATATGGATGAATTTTATGACGAGATCACAAAATGGGTCGCCAATAAAAGGCTTGCGCAGGCAACTCAATTCGATACAAACTCATATGCGATATCACAACAGGCAGCCTCAGAAGACGGTTTTGGCGACTATTTATCCGACATTGACGACGACGACGACGACAACTGTGACGACTACGACAATTATGACGACGACGACGACGACGACGATGATGACTTCATCGCTTGTAGCGATGAAATACAAAAAATTCTTATAGCGCAAGAATTACTATTCCTATTCTCAGACTCGTCACCCAAATTATATCGTCTCTCTATTGACACACGTCGTCTGGGTAAAATATGGTGTGACATGGTAGTGAGCATCCTATCACCCGAGATATCCTCAACCGACACTCACCACCCCGTACCCATCCCGTCGTGTTTTTCTCACATTGAACAATTCGAATTCAAAGGCGAGGGCGACGAGACTGACGACGAATTCGAAGATATGCTACTGGCCATTTCTCAATTTAGCAAAAACGTTAAAATACTCAAAATAGCATCCTGTTCGCGATGCCTACTTCAACCGTTGGTCGATTTAATTGAATCACAACAAGGCATCAGTGAATTGATGCTAAATAATATTCGCATAGTGGGTACATCAATATTCGAGGCTATTGCCCGTCACAAAAAGACATTGACACATGCTGAATTTCATCGGTGTACTTTCATTGATTGTAAACCAATGACTGCTCTTGCGAGTTGCACCAAGTTAGAAAGTCTTATATTCGCAAGGAGTGGTGTCAGTGGAGAGTTACTTGCACCATTGGGATCTCCGTCGTCATCTATCACTCAGCTGAGTAGACTGGTGTTGTTGGATATATATCCATCTAACGGTGACGAGGCAGAATGGATCAACCTTGCTCAACAAGTCAACGCTATTTTGCGTCGTACTGGAAAGACGATCCGTGAACTGCGCACAAATCTTCATTTAACTTACTTTCCCCATTTTGTCGATACAATAATATCCGACTGTCCTAATCTGCTTATAATAGAAATGGACATTCAAAACATAGCTCAGATACCGGGTATAGTCAAGCTCTTACGAAGCTGTAAGCATCTTCAGACGTTCCGAGTATCCATCGACGGTTATACTCATAGTAACTATACAGTTGCTGATGATTTAATCCACGAGTTTGCCCAAATAATTTTACCTTCTCTTCGTCGTTTGGAGGTGCGAAAATGGAAAATCTCTAAGCAAGGTTTATTATTTAAGTGTTTGATAAGCATGAAAGCTCCAGTGAGATACCTTTCATGATAAGTATCTGTTAAAGAGAACCTAACCAAAACTAATGTTTAATAAGACACGTAAACAAAAGTTTCGCTAATAGTAAATGTAAATTTATCATGTATACATAATTGCATTCTGTGTAGGGCTAGTACTTACATAACTATAAGATATCCCATTCTCCTCTAAGCATTCATTCCTATGTATGAAACAAAAAAAGCATTATGTCAGAACTCGTGCTCATCACGTTAAATATAGCATTAAAGCATTCTGCATGCAGTCTTTGCATGCTTTTGTCAAATTATTGGAAGAATTTTTAATGCGAAGAGTCCTGAAAATGCGCGAAAGGTAGCTTTTATTTTTGGATTGAAAAATGAGATTTCTCAGTTGAAAAGTTTGAACTATGAAAGGAACTATTTGGCGATTTATGACAACAAGTCACGCTGATTAGTTTATTATGCATTCTTTGATCAATAAAAAGCTCAATTACTCTATCCTACTATACTCATTATTGAGTCTTCTTTTCTGATGTAATTTTCTTAGCCCCTTCACCTACTTGTCCATACTCATTAGCTCTAGTTTCATCCACTGGGTATATCCATCTTTGATATATGTATACGAAAAAGACTACATCGTCTCTCAAACATGCTAATCTATGTAACGTTGGCATTTTAATACAAAAGGCAAATAAATCATCAACGAATGTACCCAACGTTTTGTACATGAGAGTTTTCCACGGCATGTGAGCCACCTGTAACGTATTAAATGGTGACGGAGTTAGACAATCACTTTGCATAATCATAAAGCGGTCAGTGCTATAAACCGAAATGTACGTACACTCTTCAGTTTGTAATTAATAAATAATTGAGGAGTCATCATTATAAATCCAAATGCGTACACGAATCCGACAAGAGTTGTCAATATGAACGAATACCAGCTCTTGTGAGTGTTGTATATCAAACTGTAGACAGCATACCCCGCGAGTAGAGGATACGCCGCCCATGATAAGTACTTAAAGGCAAGTCGATCATATTCTTTTGTCTTCTGTTCACTCTCAGACAGCTTGTGCTTATCAACGAGTCGTACCGAGTAACGATACCACTTGGTCGGCGCTGCTTTAATCTATGGAAATTGAATGATGTAGAATATTGGCTTCTGAGAAAAATAATGTTTCGTCATTTTTATACGTTCATTCCGTTAAAGCTTACCTCAACGTCTACAGCTTTCTTGACCTTCCAAACCTCAATAGCTAATCCTATACCCTGTCCAATTAAAATCATCCAACTTGTATCTCGATTGTTGTCCATAAGGTACAGGAAGATGACTAATTGGAAAAATATGTTGAGAAATATAGTGCGCACAGACACACCGGTCATTTCTTTTATATCTTTCCAATGAGCAATATCTATAAACCAAACGCAGCTCTTTAATAAAAGTTTGGAACAAACGGAAACGTGGAACATAATATACAGACCATTCTTAAATGCCAAAAACTCAAATACGCTGTGTAGTATAGACACAATCATAGTGACACCCAATAATATTGGACTTGTTTCCGAAAACATTCTCTTGATTTCATCAAATTCAGCATGTGCATCACCGCCAATAAACCCAGCTTGTATGCGGAATGATTCTTCCATTTGAATGTAAAGTTGAAATTTGAAAAAACTGATTGGATAATATTTTATATTTAACGGAAGTGTTCTAAAGTGCAGAAATTTTGTGTTAATGTCCAGCGGATTTTAAAGCCTTCTAGAAAACAAGTCAAAGTCAGCAAACGAAGAAGAAAAAAAAGTACTTTTACGGCTTACTTTACGGTCTCATTAATTGGCATCATTTGTTCTCTTAGTAGCCAGAAGTCGTTAACTAATACAACAGGCAGATAATACCCTGTTCTCCCAGAGGGATCAGTCATCCCGGTACTCTCCAATGGTATTAATGATGAAATGTGAGAAGGTATAGATGCGTAGGGAATGATCGTTGAATCGGATACAATATTGATTGTCAAATTTTGATGCCAATGGGAAATTATTGGAGTATCCTTATCGGAAGACTATAAGAAAGGAGCGCAATATCAGTATAATGTTCATCCCTTGTATGATCCAACTACGGGGACTGATATATAAATGCAGCGACATAACCTCCGTGTCGTCCACATCCTTTTCCTCCGCTTCTTCCGATTCACCACCACTTAAAAGTTTTCGTGTTTTAACCTCTTTACGCTTAGGATAATATCTTGTTAACACTACAAAATGGATAAGCAGTTTGAGATTATGATTCTAAAATGTCGCATTATATGGTAAAATGCAGCATAACAAAATTTAAATTTAACTGTTTACATTTCCGTTGATACACTCTCATGTCAGGCTGAAATCCCGGATCTAACGGATTAGGTGATGCTCGATTAAGAGTAAGGTAAACATGAGCATACAAGGTGCCATTCCGTCTAACATTCTAAATGCAATATGTGCACTATTCAGCATCGTGACGCCAATCCACAAAATGCACAACGCGCTGCTTACTTAGTCAACACGACTCACCGCTGATGTCTGCAACTCCAAGGCCGTCTCTTTCTCATTATCCCAATCCCCCAGGCGAATATGACTAACATGCCAAACGAGAAACTTTGGATCATTAAAGTTCATGAATTCCTCATCTTCCGAGATGTAAACGCGAAGATCCTACAATAGCAGTA
Source organism: Paraglomus occultum (assembly GCA_910592205.1). Taxonomy (NCBI): domain Eukaryota; kingdom Fungi; phylum Glomeromycota; class Glomeromycetes; order Paraglomerales; family Paraglomeraceae; genus Paraglomus; species Paraglomus occultum. The sequence goes on from CAJVPJ010000173.1 coordinate 7,532, forward strand.
GACATATTTAATTCAAGCGTTAAATGTCGTGTTAGTACGATGAATGGGGGATAAATGCAAACTAACCATACTAGAATCGCTTGGCCATAATGGAGCAGCATGCGTAAATTGTGAAAATTGTTTAGTTCCTTCCGTATCAGGTACGAATCCTGGTGGAGGAGTTGTCACCGGTGTTTTGGATCCTTACAACCGATACAAGTAATTCAATACCCTAACTATATCATAACAAGAACAACAAAGACAGTATATATACCATTGAACATCCATTGATAAATATAGTACATGATCATAAAACGAAATAAGAGTTGAACTATGGTGCCAATTCCAAAAGTTTGTTCGGGTTGCTGTTCTTGCTGCTGCTGCCCCTCCGGTGCTCCGTTCGGCCGGGCATTGTCATCGTTTGTTTGGCTGGGTACATCAGTTGATCGCTTCCTTGTAGAGGAATCGTTCTGACTTGACATGTCGAACGGCTGGAGAGTATGTGATCTGCGATCTCGGTAAAATTTCATTCATGTAATACGAAAACGTCATGACAGTAGTTTGCCATACAGCCATGTGATGTGGCATCTTTACCATCGGAAATTAAATTCTCTTGGGATTTAAACCGTAGCCGGAAATCCAAGCATGAATGGACAAATGAATTTCATCTATTTCGTTGTGTGTGGCCCGGGAATCAACAGAACAGGAGCGTGGCGGCGTATGTGTTAAAGTACTCTGTCAGTCATAGACATACAGATAGTAAGGTTTATGTTAACAGTCGCGACGAGAGATGGCATTACAACGTTATATCACGGATATGCTTAATAAAGTTGCTATCAAATTCGTGTTATAAATGTATATACTTTAATTCTTGCTTTATCGAAAACCAACACAACTAAAAACTTGCAATAATTAATGTGCACGATAAAAAGTCCACACACTATGATGATTCATCGAATAATAGCCTCTCAAGTCCTTCTCTCCTGGGTGCAAAACTAACTGATGGTTGGCCATTTCCTACTTGATTAGATTTTATCCCGCCATCAACAATTATGTAGCACCATATTATCCGCGAGAACGCGAGAAATAACAATGATTCGGACTGCACAAAAGAAAACGAAAAAAAAACAACGTAAGAGACATATTTCAATAACACCTCTATAGAATCGCACATCTAAAACTTACCAATTCAGCGGCAGGACACATTCTCTTTCCATATCCAAATTCAACCCTGTTTGTATCCCCTACCTCTAGGTTTCTCTCCATTTCACCTGGACTGTCCTTATCCCACTCACCACGAACACTCTCGTCCACCAATACAAGTGCACCTTTCGGTATATGGAATCCCCGATATTCATCATCGACTTCCACGTATCTTGGTGGAATGGGCAACCACGCAGGATGATTTAACAGTGCTCGTTTTATGAATGACATTGTGAAATGACATGATGGTCTGTCAGCAAGTGTGGGGAGATGAGGTAGGGATAGCTCTGTGCTTAGAACTGACTGAAAAGATGGCGTCTGGGCCAGCTGGGTTATGAGAACTGTTAGCGAGTGTGTAAGAGTGGACTTGTTTAAGGTTTAGAGACGATGACAAAGAAAGACATGAGTATATATGATAATAGGTTGGACGATATAAAAAATCAATCTTATGATATCTGACAAGTTCACTGATTCATACAAATGACATTGATTAAATACACAGGCTTCTTTCTTACTAGTACTTACCATCCCTATAACAATAAAGGATCCAAGCGTATGTACAATGTCCATAATATCGACTTCACCCTTCTCCCTTCTTCCCATCAACTCTTTTGCCAAACAATCCCTCTCCACATTCTCCTTGTTCATTTTGTAAATTAATCTAAGCACTATATCTTCCAACTTATCTCTCAATCTTATCGACTCCTTATATTTGCTACCCGGTATTCCAAAACGCAATCCCAAATCCTCAAAGCTTCGTTTTAAATTAGGTAATTCTACCCCTGCCCTACTAGTATTTTCAATCTTTTCATAATATCTGATATATTCATTTATCAGGTTGCTTATCCGTTGGTAAGTTCGATCGTCGACGCTGGTTGGTGAAGAGATGCCGAAGACATGAGAGAGGAGAGACGATATCGCGAAGAGACGTAAATGTGGGGTCGGATCACATGGCACGCGGAGAGAAAAGAGAGATTTGAGAAGTTTGACTGTAAGCGGGTCGAGCGTTGAGGGAAGTAAAGGGTGCTTGACTAGGAGAGGTGTGGCTGGCGGGTTGCCATTGTATAAATCGGAATAGATTAGTATTCGGTAAAGAGTTAACTATGATCAGAGTATTCATCATTTACCTGTTAATTTAATTTTCTGGTAACAAGCATTATACGGTAGGATAGCATAATTTCTCCTTCGTTCAATAACATCCGAAATATAATAATTCGGTCTTCTTGAAGAATACTTGGTTGCTCCTTTCAATTATGATATAATAAGTACATGTCGACAAGTCTCTCCATAACTATAATGATACGTGATCCCATACTTTTCTGTAGCAATTCATCAACCGCTTTCGCGCTCGCCAGAACCACACATGGTTGTGATTTGACATAGATCATGTATACATCTCCAAGAGATGTCCTCCATTCGATCAATCTGATGCAGAACGATAAAGTAACTGTCACAAACATTTTTTATGGCTGACGTTCCGTGCTTGCAATCTACTATTAAAGTATGTCTTACTTTTCTCGAGATATCCTATCGACTGTACAAGCGTGTCCATTAAGATAACCTTTCCCACTAGGCACAGGTAGTCTCTTGATGCCGTTTGTTACATATCCACTTTTCCTCCATCGCCACCATTGCCAGGCAACAATTCCAATTAATGTATAAAAGCTAATTGTATACGAATTCCACTCGAAAGCCATTCTTGTTCTGATGAGAGGACAGTCGACGAAAATACACACGCACGCTTTTTACTTTTATGCTTACCATAACCAATCCACTAGGCTATATCAAGTAATAACGTATTATAACTGAGTAACAATACCGGAAATTTAATTTGACATTTTAGGAATTGTCTCGTGGATTTTGCTAAGAAATCATATGAGATTTGCATACCATTAAGGAGTACATGAATGCGGGGGAGGAAAAGAGATTATAATAAGCGGGGATGATAATTTTTTCCAGGGAACTGTCGCTACCTCACGGGTCATCCGTAGCACTCGTCTGCTACCATGATCTTGGGAAAAGTAGCTATAAATCAACTTCATTCTACCTAACGTCTTCACATCCAGCTTTCATCTACAAGTCAAGGGATGCAAATACGTTAGGAGATAATCAACTTTCAATAAAGCAGGCGAATGGAATGCATTGAGAGATTTAATTAAGTAATGGGATTATGGGATTATGTCGCACGAATCTGATAATCTTGCATATTTATGCTAATTGCCAATCTTTGAAAAAACGGCTAGATTTCATCAACGTGCAACATGCATAATATGGAACGACAATGTAAAATACTATCATTTGCGATCACACATCCTACCATATTGGTATGTAAATGTTTGTGGGTCTCGCGTCTCGTTGATTTTTTTTTCTCAGAAATAATTTGTAGCAAGCAGAATGTCTTTACTTTAAAGCTTACTAACCTGTGATCAGAGATAAACTTATGCTTATCTGATGTTCTTGTGTTATTACTATCAGAGCAAATTTGTATATTTGAAAGCGATAATCTCTATTTAACTAGACAGCATGAAAAAGCAACAGGAATGTCAAATATGTTCAGAAGTCTGTTTTAATTGAGAGCACGTTACCTGATTTATCACTTCCATGAGCACACGCTAAACTTTGCCATCGTCAGGTCAGCTTTTGTGTGGCCAAAATTGAAAAATAGAGCAATCTGCTGCTGTCGAATACACAAAGGAGAGCGTCGTATATTGATCTTGAAATTTAGCGTTTTAAACAAGACCATTGGCTACCTCTGCCCGAACCTATAGACAACGATTGTGACCTCAAGTTAAGTTACTCACGAGGCCAGATCGGTCCTGTATAGGCTATCCATAGACTATCATTTAACCTCAAGCACTTAATCCATTTCTTCCGACGAGATTAGTTTTGAAACCTATACGGAATTAAATTCGTTGGAATCTTTGGCATTCAGATTATTATTTAATTAAGCAATAAATTTCACGGTCTACATTAGTAATATAGTTCGACAGTTTTATAGTCTATTCTGCTTGCAAGTAATTTATCAAATTAGTTACTGAAACAAAGGTAAGCTAATTTTTGCTAAGAAAATTACGACTACTTACATCGGGTTTAATAGTAATTGAAATTTCTCCGCCGTCATATCTCCGGCCAATGACACATCGAAATTAGCAGTATAACAAAACTGCAAATATATTACATACACATGCGGGACAAAATTATCAGCTTTTAAACGGTTATTCTGCCATTTGACAACATATTATTTCGAAGAGGCAAAAGAATGGTTTAGTGTCATAGATTATCTTGACCCAGTTCGAGACTTCAAATCCATTCTTTGGTTGAGAGATGTCTCCGTTTATCCAAATGTTTTTGTCTGCTATCTAATTCAATGAAACGACAGACGGATATATAAGCAGTCTTAGTTCCGTATCAGCCGCAAACGAAGTCAATATTGCCATCAATTTCATAGATTTATTGCATACACTCTTTGGTTACCAAACACCATTAACGACGACGACGATAATTACATCGAAAAAATTCTATTATTATTATTTATTTCTTGTAGAGAAATTCCCCCGATCTACAATTTTTCGGAATTGAATAAAATAGACGTATAAATCGAAGTTAAATAATAAGCTAAGTATGTCGCATACAAGACCAATCTAACTTCGTGAGTATTTGAGATCTGTCCTAATATTACTAGAGTATTTAAAGCCTCGTTCGAAAACCAAGTCTTAGGATTAAGATGGGATTAAACCAGATTCTTCGACGCAACGAGCATAAATATTTATTTTGAATGATGGTTTTTACCTAAAAATCTCTTGCCTTTTATGTTTATTTTTATTATCGTTTATTTTATCTTATATCAAATATTATAAAATAAGGTTTATCAAATTTTGATAAGTCGATCTACCACGTCGGTCACCGTAATCGACTTATCGAGTTTGCGTGTTGAACTGGTATTGTAAGGTAAAATATGTACAATTAACTCTCCATTTTTTATTAGTTACGTGACTCAATAAAACTATTACACAGTGAACCAAGGGCACGGTTCCAACTAAAAATAAATTATGTTAATTTCTGTTATACGGTTGAAAAAAATTTTTTGTTTTTCTTTTTTCTCGAAAAAATAATTTGTCTCACTAAAATACAGCCGAGTCAAGAAAACTCGGCGGTAATATTTAATGTTGTCGACAAACACAATCTGAATAGCCGAATTATGTCCTGTCATAAAGATGTTCTTTATGGAGTTATTTATTTACTAGTAATTCCATAATACGTCTTTATGAGAAGTTTGTTTTTATAGAATAAAAAAATTTTTTATGGATTAACACTAAGTTTCAATGCTTTTGCATATAATGGGTCTTTTGAGTCATGTAACAACATCATCAATAATACGCTAATATTCACCACATTATCAAATCTTATAATTGCATAATCAACAATTTTTTTCTCATTCCGCTTGCGCGGCTCCAAAATTTTTATCATCAGCTCAATTACAGTATGTCTAATTTTATTCATCATAAGCTTTCCACGCAGGCAGACATGTGTATGTACTTTTAATTTGAACGTATTTATTTGACACTGGTGTTCAAAAAATATGACACAACGGAATTTCTTTTTAACTCATGATAGACGGGGGGTAATTACATAATTATTATAATGAAATCAATTAGGAACAAAAACAAGAAAATTCATCGTTATTACAAGCATATGTTATTAAAGTAAAAGCATTTTTCAGCTATATTACATGCAAAATTATATGTACACTGTGTCTTCATTTTTTTATTTTATGACATTTATTATAACTACATACATTATGAAATAGTCAGCTGTCATCTCTTTAAAACAATGACGTATTAGTATTCTGACGAAAAAAAAAATTTTTTTGCACACTTATAATAAAAGTAAAGACGTTTATTGAGAAAAGTTTGGGCCAGCAACACACTTTTATTGAAATATGTGGTGTAAAACTAAATTATTAGAAAAAGAGAATAACAAATTAAAGAAAAAAAAATTTTTTTACAAATTCTTACTGACAATAAAATTGTGAAAGTAAAGAAGCAAAAACTAGATACATACAAAAATGAGTACAGTAATATGAAGAAAAAAAAGAAAAACATTATCAGAACAGTTCAAGAAGGATGCATAAAACTAGATAAAGAAGAGTACATATGTACTCCCCACAATTTATCCAATTGGTTACTGAACTCAGTAACACAAGTGTTATTTCAAATTCATCAACCGTGAATTGCAAGGAAGTTACAGTATATACCTTTCTAACAGGAATAAATGGACTTTAAATGACACATTTCACATTGAAATCAAGGCATGGCAAGATTGTTTGACTGGAAAACTTAGACGCTGACAGAGAATCACCATTTTGTACACATTAGTATGGAGTAATAGCAGATGAGGAGAAAAAAATTTTATTTTGTATTTCTTACTAGAATAATAAAGAGAAAAAACTGATACTGATATTGGCAAGCATAAAAGATATAGATCAGTGTACTAAGTTTAAGGTTGCAAATGTTATTATTTAGGCATGTAATGAACATAATTTGAATCAAAAATGTAGCTTTCAACTCACTGATTATGCTAGTCACATAGTACTGCTGCTCAATTCAATCATCAATTGTAAAACAACTTATAAACAGTGACAGAGATGGTTTTATGAGTATAAAGTCAAGCATAATTAAGAGCTTGTACTGGACTCTACTAAAATATAATCTAACATATCAAAACCTATCTCTACTTGATGACTATATCAACTCCAAACAGGTAAACAGTATTTAGATCATAGAGACTTTCATCTTCTACTTCAGTTCATATCTTGGTTAATTCCTGCAAACAACACCTGACGTATGACGATCAATTAATTAGATGTTACTCAAAGTAAACGCGAGTGACGCGATTTTGGTGACGGCGTGGAAAAGATAGAAAGTACGCGCTCTGTGGCGTAGAAAAAGTAACACGATTCTAGTAACAGCAAAATGTATATAAGGAGCCGTTCCGACCATCAAAAATTCTCATGTTATGGTACGTTTAATGAAAAATAAATATATTTGATACTGAAGTATTCGGATATAATAACGATCGATCTGATCTTTATCCTTTAATTATCACAAACCTTTTTACTTTCATTATTTCTATTTCTATCGTCGTGAAAACTAAGCTTTTGACTTAACTATCGGCAGCAGATCGGTATCCGACCCGTAGCTGTATTTAAACGTTAGTTGTCAGCACAATAGATCGGTAACGACCCGTAGCAAAAGTATCTCGATTGAAAATTTAAATTTTTTGTTGTTATAATTAGATAAGTGACATTCCTTGACTAGTCAAAACACTAAATCGAAGTTCGCCCTTGTTTAAAATTAGTATAAAAATTTCCCCTTCAATTCCGCGGTAAATAAATTGTTGTTGTATATTTATGGTGGGTACCCTTATTTAGATACGAGTATAGGAGAAATACATCGTATAGGGATTGAAAGATGAAGCGCGCATATAAATATTTATTGTCACTTGCAGTTTAGTTCAGCCTTAAGTGAGCAATCGTTGTAGTAAGGGCAGCGACAAGAGCTAAATTTAAATTGTGAAAACCCCCTCTCGGCAAAACACACCTACGCTCTCCCAACCCTATTTTGGACGCCGACCGTAACAGTCCAGTCATATTCACAAAATGCCAGTTTTCCATCTGACTCCCTCATTTTTGTGGGTCGATGCATAGTCTTGCAAAATCTCTAGTCATCACTTTCTTTGAACACGCTTGATGCTGTCTGTAGAGCTTTGACACAATTCTAAATGTATCACAGTAGGTAGTTAATGAGATAGTAATAGTGCATGTAAACGGAAAGTCGATATCACAAACAAGATCATATTAATATACCTTCAAGTGAAATGAGAAATATCAAAGTGGGGAGGGGGGAAACACGAATTAATGGTCAATGTCACACTAACATTCCTTTAGATGCAGCAACAAAACAGCACAATCTCTTGAAAGGTTAAATGTTCCCAGATGGAGCAGATGGATTAGATGGATAATAGCACCCCCATGGGAAAAAAGGCATAGGTAAGTCAGTGTATCTGAAGCAGGCTTGCCATGTACACTATTACTATGCTATGTTATATGTCCCCAACACCCAAGTCACATAGTCATTACCTGTCTTAGTCTGCTTGAGATGAAGTTCATCAAGCTCTAGCTTTTTTTTCTCAAGTTCCAGTTGCCAAGTTTCATTGAGATCTTGAGGTGATAGTGAGGCGTTCAGTATAGTCTCATTATACTTCTAGCAATTGTGAAGAAATTCATTGTAAAGACTGTTTAGATGGGAAGATGCACTACATGCAATTGATCCAATTACCAATACATAATAATAATACATTAATGTATAATACCTTAATTGGGGCAGACCTGACAAAGTGAACATATTTAATTTTGTTAAAATGGCTGATGTGGCTGAGAGAAACTGTTCTCAAATTTATTTACCATGGCAACTCAACTATTTGCAAAATTTATTTGTAGGTTTGCTAAGACTACTGCATATTAATATGTAAATGTGGGCCACAGTTTACACTATTAGCCAGAAATTATTAATTCATCAACAGCTTTAGCTGTGGATCATGACAAACTGTATTAATGATAGCAATTTACTGTGCATATTGATGTCCATACATACCCATATTTATTAAGAAAATTGACTAATATGGTCCTCCTTTCTGGTCTAGCATTTGGCTGATGCTTTTTTTTAGCTTTATTATTATAGCTTGACTTAATAAAATCTTTGCTTTTCTGTAAGCTGGTACAGTCCTAGAAAAAATAATGGCAATCAGACTTTTTTGAATAAAAAATATTTTTACAAAGTAACTTGTCCTAAAATTTATATTTAGAATACTTGCAAATTATTATTATACTCTGAAAAAATTAATACATTGTGTGCCTTCCTTCCATCTTAATCCTCTTTGTCAACTATTGGATCTTTGAAAAGATCTGGTGGACAACTGTTGCTTCATAATTTTTAAAACTTTCTAGTAGAAAATCTTCATCCAATTCTGGTTTCAGAAACATTTCTGGGGTCTTAGTCATTGGTACCCTAATATGTTAAGAATGTTATTACTGATGTATAATAATAATGGAAGATTTTCCCATTCTTCCTCTATTACTATTAACACAATAAATATAAAAGCTTCTTTTGACACTTCTTTTTTGGTTATAACCATACTTTTGACTCTTTCTTCAACATTATGTTTAAGGACTGCCCAAACATTCTCTACAGAATTGAGGTCAGGGCCATATGAAGGTCATGACAAATTCTTCCAGGAAGATGTTCTTTGAGATCCTTTGAACATCTTTTGATGTATGTTTAGGTTCATTGTCTTGCTGAAAAAACTATGTCTATCAGCATTGAATTTTTTTGTATAGATGGCGGTCCATGTTTTCTACAAAAGTGAACATTCCGACTTTGCCATATTAATATTAACATACAGAAATGTGAACTAGAACTTTTAGTGAATGTTTTACTGTAGGGTAACTGGGGTTTGTCACGAGACCATGCAAGGCACGTGTTCCGAAACAATTGTATCTCTGGTTATTTTCTGGATTGTAAGAGTACAGTCGGAGACAATCATATCCAGGTGTGTCATAGCTAATAAAAAGACGTAAATCGGTTCGACTTTCTTCTACCATATGATCGGCAAACTAATACTTTTGGTAAGGTTTTGCGGTGATCATTTGATCACCTTAACCTTGTCCGTAATAGTGATGGAATCGATTTATAAAGGTCTCGTCGATTACTTAGTGAGTAGTCTCGAACGGTAAAATCAGAACAAATGCGCCCGAATTGACTTACTCCTACTCGAGATTACATATATTACATGCCATTTGTTCTATATCAACAGCCATCCAGCTCACCGGAGATTTCTCCTCGCAATTGCTGGAATACCAGGTAATTATCTGTAATCACAACTTCATACACGCAGGATACTTTTCTTTCTGAATCAGCATTGTTCAATCAGGATCGGGCAAATCAACGTTAGCGGAGAACATGGTGAATGGAGTCAATAATGCTTTTGGGCGTGAAATAGCTGTACTCGTTCCAATGGATGGATTCCATTATACTAAAAAGGAATTGGAAGGGTTTGATGTGGGTTGCATTGAACGATGAACTTGTGATTTCGCTTCATTACAAGCAATGGAAAATAATCGCGTTCTTTGCTCGATCGATCGATCGTAAAGGATCCGGAAGAAGCACGTAGGCGCAGAGGAGCGCATTGGACGTTCAACGCCCAAGGTTACTACGCTTGATATGATTTATTTATTGCGTGTTAGCATGTAGTACTAACTATATCTGGGTCATGCAGGTTTACTGTCCCTAGTTACTTTGTTACGTGAAGATATCACCGATACTCCCATCTTGGCTCCATCGTTTCTTCATGGCGTTGGTGATCCGAAAGAAGACGATATACAAGTGTCTACGACGTATGTAGTATCTCGCGACTTGACACCCGTGTCCCCAACGTTCAGTTCGTTACTTATCCCATTTTGGCAGTCATCGATTGGTGGTTCTCGAGGGTCTGTATCTGCATTTGACGGAACCTCCACCGTGGAACGAGATATCATCAAAGATGGATGAACTATGGCTCGTTACTGTGGATCCTGCTGTAGCGCGAAGTAGACTTGTAAAAAGACACATGAAGAGTGACGTTGGTATGTATTAATTTCGGTATCAACGATGGTAGATGGAAGGGAGGAGGGTAAATGCATATTGTGGGATGGGAGAATGATATAGTAATCACTTTTCAGTTATCAACGCCTTGGTAAATATTTATTCGTTTCATTTCATTAGCATCGACCGAAGATGCGGCATTGCACAGAATAGATACCAATGACATGCCTAATGGTGAATTTCTTCTCAAGCACAGTGCTAGTCCTGATAGGATCGTACTAAGCATAGAGGAAGAAGGGCATGGAGTATGAAGCATTGTCAAGTGAGATCACATGTGAAACGCGCTAATGAAACATGACTTGGAAGCTTATCACATTTATAGATTGTCTCTAGTCTGTTAATGAGATCGTGCTTCGTAACTTGCTTTCCTAAAGCCCGTGTACGTTGAATTTATTGTTACATCGCTAAAGCGAAAGAATGTTTGGTAAAGTCTTACTTAAACACCAACGGAATTCTCGAATTTCTTCTGTTCGTTTTAGGGGGCAACTTTGAAAGGGCGGGTTCATTGTAGACCATTTGCGTTTTCTTTTTCCTACCCAACTTTGTTGACGGTTCTACATTGCCTTATTATTTCGTTAGCTCCAAAGATGTGATTCGACCGACGATTATTCTTGCACTTTGCGTAGAGTCACAGACAACAAACTTTTCAAGTCAATATAGCATGTAGAGCGATAACACCTGTACAGGATAAATCGTAAAATAATAGATTGATCGCGGAAGCTAATGAAGAAACGATTACCTTACAGTAAATATCTGGTTTTTGATCATAGATACTGCATGAAAAGAGCATACCGGATCTGAGATCATAAAGTACAATATATGAGAGCCAAACACATTCAGACGACCATTAGTAATTGTGCATTGGGTGTCAATTGATACCAGCGAGTACGTTGAGGGTACAATAAGAGTGGCAACTGGTCTCTCAATTTACTACTAATTGTCTTGACAGACTCTTCTCAAATCATTGAGATTATGCTTTGTTGATGATGTTCTCAATTAAAAATATTCAAGGAAAAACAATGTAAATTGAAGATGATAATGCACATCTCTCAAAACTGGTTGGTGCTTGTTTTGACGAAAACACTACGTTAATCCGAAGTTTATTGAAACCCAGAGTAGGAAATGAATCAATTAGCAGACATTTTGAGATATTATGTGTCTCTCCTATTATTATTAAGGAGTTAATAATCCCGATTTTTCGATTTCCCGCAGCATTTTAAATTTTAGATTTAACGCAGACAGGAAATTAGAATTGCTATTCTGGTTGTTTCATAGTAATAGCAACATCGAATGGAATTTTAAAAACGTTCGTATAAGTGCGTTTCCTGATAATAGTCTTGTGTCAGTGTTGGGGCCTGTCCCAGTTCAGAACCCAGACATTCGGTCCAACCATTCAGTGTCTCTTCCTTTACAATCATACCATTCCTCTGCCGAGCTGCACAACGTAAGAAAATTTACCCGTCTCAAAATTTCATATGCGCCAAAAGAATGTAACTATATATGGCAGTTCACTGTGTATTATACGCCAACAGAATTGGACATTAAGAGTAAATATTACAGGAAACCAAAAAAATTGGTTATAATATCCGGATAAATAATAATCGGTTGTTTGCATAATTAACGCATATTTTAATTTAATATTGATGTTTGTTGGCAAATAAAAGAAATATTGCCGCTTTAAATCTTGATTGTCTGTTAACAACGAAAACGTCGTTTGTATGAAAGTGCCCTGTATCTACGCATCTATAAATAGCACGTCCGAAACGTGTCATGGCCTTTCTGTTCAGAAGCACTAGTTGGTTTTACATTGGAAATTAAGTATCGGATCTCTAAATGCTGGTTATAATTAAGCCGTTTTGGATATCTATTTCCAAAACGATCTTCCACTGGGAATAAAGATGTCATAGACCGTAGAGCAGCATTAGTGATCTACTGCGTCTCAGCATTCGAAAATTTCCAATTCAGGTATTATAGTGAAGCCACATATACGTCATTCTGTTATCAGGCTGCGGATGACTGCGTTTAACCCACTGTTTATTATCATGTTAAAAATTAAAACCTTGTTCCATACAGCATATCGACCAAACAAACTTGGACAAGAAAAGAAAATAGACTTAAAAAAAAAAGAAAAAAAAAATCTTACACATACAAAGTAGTATAAGATAAAAGGCGAAATAAGTTAAAGAAGAAAAAAAGAAGCTAACTACGAGGATACCTGTTATCCCAAATAAATATCTTATCACATATTACTGTCCTTATTCATACCTTAAAGTAACATAAAAATAATAACCAAAATAATGTTCATTAATAATACCCGATTAAACACCAATTAATAAACCAACGTTATCCAAAAATAATACTATCAAGAAATATTAAACTCTTCCTATCCGCTTAGGAAAATTGCTCTGGATAAGTGCAATCGACGCGTGCTTTGGTGCATCGTTCGCACGGCCTCTCGCGATTGCACTTCTTCTTCGACTTTCTGCATCTATCGCATACATGTTGCGGTCTTGATAATTTTGAAGAAGCCTTGCCACCGCCACCGCCACCGCTACTCTCTATCTGCGGCTGTATTGACGTACTAGCCTGATCTGCCTGAGGGTCAATCTTTGTGAAGGTGCTCGCAGGCGATGTTGTCATACTGACCCTTCTCTGTTCCGAGTTGGCACTGTTTGATGTGTTAGACCTGGAGGGATTTGAAAACTCTGATGCGGCAGATGTAGTAGTACTGGATGTTCTAGCTCTCTTTTGTTTTTGTTGGAACATGCGCATCCAGGACGGTTTCTATAAAAAACATAATTAAGCGAACAAATAGGAAAATAATAAATTGTCAAGAAAGTGTTTTACCGAGAAGAAAAAGGGAAAATGGGGGAAAAAGAAAAACAAGGTAAAGGAAACGAAAAAGAGAGATTGAGGACGAAATAAAAAGGAGTATGATTAGAAAAAGGGCAAATAATAAAAAAATATTTATCTATCGAGGCTCGAGTCAGTGTCGTTTTCTGCTCCAGAAACTTACTCTTTTCCCCTGTTGAGGATCAGCTTCATCCTCAATCTCTCTTTTTACGGGTTGGGATGAAGTTTCAGTCTCCGCAAAAGCATTTAATTGTCCAATAGAGGCACTAACCGGTGTGAATATTCTCGTACGATCCACAATAGTATAACTATTTTCGTTTGCAAGGGAATCAAAGGTGCCCGTAATAATGTTACCGTTGGGGTCTTGCAAAGAGAATCTGTCCAAATCGAATGCTTTTTCGAGCTCTTCTCTGATATCTGCTTTAGAATCTGTTGATACAAATCTAAACTGTTCTCTTCGCGCTCGACTTTGAGTCATAACAATTATGATTTTTTCCTGCACGATAGGTGGAAGCTGATAAGACATTTTGATAGACGAAGGGTTCGAGCGCAGGTAAAGTTTTTTGCTCTTAGCGAAAGGTATTTATATTTTAAATTGGGCAGCTCACAATGAGAATGATTTTATTTATATATACATATTGTGTGTCACCATTAACAAAATTAAGAGAGCCAAGTAAACTGGTGCATAATTAAGATTATCTAATATTAATATTGCGTAGTTAATCCCAACGAAGCTTTTCTGAGAACGGTAAGTTGTTTCTCCGAATGAATCAATTGGTTCGAGAAACTTTTTATATACCTTAAATACCTACCGCATGGCATGGTGATGTCTTCCGTACTCCGAGATCCAATAAGCTTTTGTTTGTTAAATCTAGCTGATCGAAAACTTCACATTGTTCAACATGAACCAAGTGCTGTACTTACTGGGCTTCTAATTAGGAGAACAAAGGTGCCGAATATGAGGTTTATTATTTTATTCTTGGAGAAAAATCATTCTTATTCAGGCGGATATTACGACGCAATTCTTCTCCAACCTTTTAATTGCTGCTCGACACTCGTTCTCTACATCAATTAACTGATGGGGGAACTGATAAATACACAAATGTTTCACACCTCATTCATATAATTAATGACAGATGAGATAGTGTGCATGACAATAAACTTCTATTTCTTCCAACAGTCATCATGTGTACTCCATCTAGTCGAGAATATTTTTCCGTCTCGAATCCCATACTAACACGTCAGTCTTGACTGGTAATAACAATTGCCACTTACGCAATTTCATTATTGCTTACTCGTAACAAGCAGATTCGTTTGGGCGAACTAAACAATCTAACAAAAGAGATACAATCGATCATGTGAAGAGACCAAAAACAGGGGGTGTCTGATTATAAACAGCGGCCGAGTCATTAACTTAAAACACAAGAATGCGATTCATGTAAAGCGTAAATCCGTTTCGATTCATTGCTAAATTTGTATCCATAATGGGGGGGAGGGGGGGGGGGGATTATTAAAAATAGTTGATTATATGAAGGGGATAAGCCGTTTACGATAACATTACACTTACAATAGACAACGTCAGGAACAAACGCCTCGTCCCAATATTCAAATATTTTGATTGGCCCAATCCAGACAAAGAGTAAACGATAATTATAATTGCTCTAAAGAACTCATATATGGAAATGATTGAGATTGAATGAAAATACCAGGCGTTCATTCGACCTCGGCTATGTCAACTCTTAACAATGAAAGTTTTGTTACCCAAGTTGCTTCTTGTTATCTTGTTTGACTTGAGGAAAACTTGTGGGAAAAGAAAAAGAGTTCTAGGCTGGAACAGTGCAGCGGGTCTTGTGATAACATCGAGCTATTGTGTTATTATCGTTAATGAGAATGTATATCCCTGCAATTAAACTTTTTAAAGTTATATGTAAGTAAGCGTGACGAGTTATTTAACGGGGTTTCATTACTAGTATAAACCATGCAAACGTTTATTTTCCTTCTCCTCTTAATAGAAAGTCTTGGTCTTTTTTGTCCACGAAACTGCTTATCTTGCAATAATACTTACGATGTAATAAAATCTGTTGTGTTAACTAAATACGACAATTAACTTGATTAAAGACGTTTATCTAACATTTTGCTAAGGTAGCCTATTAGCTCATAACAGTGGTAGGCGCCCTCAATAATGGTCTCGGTTGCCAAGATAAAATAACAAAAAAAAAGGGTGTGATTAGATATCATTCAATGTTCTTCGAGTTGATTGCACTTGATAGCAAATTATCAGAAACAAAGAAAAGAAAATTGAGGAAACAAAGTGTCTAGAGTAGCATTCCATTCGCATGCAATACGGTATAATAATTTACTGACATGCCATCATCACTTATTCATATGATATCATTTATTTAGAAAATAGATTATAAACGTTCTTAACTATGGACGATATTAATTAATTGTTATTACGTCTGAGTACGATTGTTGTCTTCAAATCTCATTGTTTTACTACAACCTAAAATGGCAGGGTCCCCTTTGAATGATAGGAATAGTGATAATTGGTACGTTCGAGGTGCCTAAAATGTTAATTTTGAACAATTGGGACGAATAGCCGAGTCACATTCTGACTCATACGGAGTCGCTCCGGGATTATTTGATTAGTCTGAATAAGAAATCACACGAATTTAATTACAATGAAGAAGCCTTCTTAGAAACTAACCGTCTTCTTATTAATATACGTAATGACGTCAATTTGACTAAATTTTATGTAATATTCATCTTTATAATGCCAACATGTATCATACGGTACTTCCCAAGCTAAAGTGTACTTTCGCAAACTTGAATAATTACAACCGTTGGTAAGGCCGCAAGTCTGAATTGGATAGTCAAACTTCACACAATGCTTCGAGGCAGTTTTCCGTGGTGGAACGCTATTACTATTACAGCCAATCATATGAACGGGGACACCGATCACGCAATTTCTTTGGTATATTATTTTGTTATTTATAAAGCTTTTAATTATATGCAATTTTATTGTTATTGATTAATGACACAATCTATAATGTAGAAACATATGCAAGTAATGTGCAGTACCCATGACATTATCACTCCCCTCTCTTTTTGATTCTATTGATATTCAAGAAACATATAACAGTTGCCACTATCATCGTACGTTCCAATTTCGTATGGTCCCAACAACTCTTCAACCATCGCATCCAGTTTGTCTTGTAAACTGTCCATGTGTGCTTTCTTAAACAATTCGTGTAACTTTTTCCATACTACAGAAGGCGGTTGAAGGGGAAGGATGCATATTTCAGCAAGACCGTTCTTTAAGACGCGCGCCCCTGACGGGGACGTTTGAATATTCAGAGTATCGAGAGATAGGCTAGAGATCGTTTCAAAGTATCTGCATCTCGCTTCAATAAGCTTGTTACGTGTTTGATTTGACAAATCCACGGGAAGAGAGTTTGTGAATACAAGTCCAATATCATCTAGAACGTACTTGGAAGACTCTTTGTACAAAAATGAGAACGTGCTTCTATGCTGATCAGAAAGACTAAAAGCAGTTAAAGCCCGATCAGCAAGACTAAGCATGTCCAATGCTCGATCCAGAAAATTCGCTTCGAGGAACCGAAGACAATACTCGGTCAGGTTCATCATGATGTATTTGTCGGCAATCGATAATAAATATGATAGTTTGGACCAGGATATGTCGAGAATCGTATGTGGGTAGATGAACGTTAATATGTCGTTGAATTCGTCAGCAGTCATGTCTGTGATTACTACCGAGTCGATTGGCTTGGCGTTATCCAAAGGCCCGTCCTGGGAAACTTTGCAAGCGAACATTGACCTGAACATCTCGGACGCAAGTTTGAGAAGCAGTTTGTGTACGCGAAATTCCGTCTTTTCTACGATGATCAGCAGATCTCCGTCATCGTAGTAATGAACGTCGCTTCTCTGATTAGGTGTTTCTGCCTTTGGGTCGACGCTCATTTCTTGGATCCGCTGTGAGTCTACTGTGATACGGTAGAGTAGCAGGGGTTTTGGGTTTATATAGTTGCTGGACACAAAGCCGCGGGCGTGTCCGCTAAAGTTTTATGTGTTCAAAGTACAGATCGAACGTAGTTCGTTGTTGACTAATACACAACAAAATAATCAAACAACGTCCGTCGACAACAAATATAAACAAGGGCGAACCATTTCAGGGGGTTCAGAATTGTTAAGCGAACATATAATATTGACAATAACAGGCAAGGGACTCTTCAGTATCCTGCGGCTGCGGCGCAACATACTCTTGGTTTATGCTTCATTGTCTCATCCCACGAACTTTTAGTGGCCAATTGCTGTAATTTATAGCCCCCAATCACAACACGAGCTCCGGACCCCCAGTTCCTTGTAATAGTACAGTCAGGACTTCTACCAAAAATGGTAATCGATTCTAGAATCATCTTCTTGAATTTGATTGGCTCTTACTCATGCTTTTCAATTGAATTTTGTCAAATTTTTACGATATCGACCACGATTGATAAACCTCCTCTCTCATAATCACGCAAGCTTTTCCCATAATCACGCCCCTCAGAAAAGTTGTATAAGACTTGAAAATACGGTAAATTTACAGGAAATTGGATTCGTTGGTCAGCTAAACTATATATCTCATACCACCTACATACTCTAGCAAGAAAATGTCGCAATCACAATCACAAGTAACTGCACCAAAGCAAAAAGCCAGAGAATTTCCTTGTCTATTTGTTGGCTTAGTTGAGAAATACGGTGAAGTTGGACTAAAGTCCTGTGAGACGAAGGAATCGCAAGTATGGCAATATGCTAGTGGTGGTCAAGTCTTGCACAGTATCATGATTTTATGCCAGACCTCCAACCTCTTACTCCATTTGTGAAAAGCATTATAACCAAATTATATCTACTAATTATTTTTATCAACAGCTTTTAGATGATTCTCTTATTGATTGTAACGATACTAATTCTTTTAAATCTAAGCAACGAAGCAACCCTTCAAAAACCCCAGTATGTATCAGATCTTACTAACATTATCAGTCAATTAAAGCAAGTGATAGAAGATCAAAGTTGGGAGATATCAGAATTGAAAAGCGTCTTAATGAGTATTGTGAAGAATTAACCCATACAAAGAAACTATACCAAGAACAACGGAAATCTTATTGAACAATGGAAATCGTGGTATTGCGACCAGGACAAGCGTGTGAAAGCTGTTGTTGATATCGAGCGACTTGAACAGAAGTCTTTACATGAAGACATTGAATTCCTGATTAGCGATAACAGTCAGTTTGCTTTAGAGAACTTATTATGGCTAAGTAGACGCAATCAAATTATCGTAAAGTTTATTCGAAACGTTAACTCACAATAATCTTAATACAGATTCTCCAAATAACGAGAAATTTACAAAAGGGCCATGGCTGTCGACTTATATATGGGTCCCGACATGGAAGATATGTGTCGGAAATGAATCTTGCGGCATCAGCTATCAAGTATTCAATAACACAGTCAAAATGATGATGAATATTGACAACCACATAACAAATTCAGGAAGTTATACCCGTTTCCAAAATTGTTTGACTGAATTATCAGATGTGGAGGAATCGCTACCAAAAGGCCTTTTATTTTTGGTATTTGACAATGAACAAAAAGGCCAGAAAAATTATCCCGATCGCGGACATAATACAGTGGTTTTTCACATCATTGCTAGTCTCGTTGCTTTTAATATGAGTTCGCAAAACAACATTCACCATTCTGACACTCCATGGTCCTTCAGTTCTCTTAATAGGTGCCAAATTCAATAAACCGTTTCGCTCTTCTATAAAAAATAGCCCTTTTTTGTATATATGAAAAATTATCCAATAAAAATGGTCCTTTTGGCATGGAAAATTTTTAGAAGTGTCCAGAATATTCTAAATCATGTTTCTATAACATATAAGGAATGATCGACACTACCCATATTTGGTAGAAGTCCTGACTGTAGTAACAAAATAACAGTTCCGGTTATCCAAGTACAAGCCACTAACAGCAAGTGCTGACATGCTATGCTGCTAAACTATTATTCCAATTCCTCATGTTTACTCTTAGTTTCGCTTTACTGGATAAATAATAACGTCAATTTGCACTCTAACTAACTTGTTCCTGATTTAAGTTACGCAGGCATACGTAAATACATACGCTGTCGCTCGCGGAATACTCGCCGATATGGTAATAATAAGTACCTATCACGGTTACTTGGATGAATTTTCAACAAACGATAAGTGAAGTCCAACTTGTCTCTGAATCAGAATACTCGTTATTATTTTTTCGAATAAGAATAAATTTCGACTTATCTTTAAATAGTTAATTAATAAACGTATCTGGGACACTTGTCAGGGTCACAACAATGCTGAGCAAGTTCCTTGTATCAGGTGGTCACATAATATAGGTCTGCAAAGATAGATTTAATCAAACTAACAGGTCTATAAAATAAAAATGTGAGTCCCACCTCAACAAGAAGGTACCGAAATGTTTTCCAATTAGAAATTTCTTTGCCACTGTTGAATAATGAAGGAGAGTTATCACGAGAAGCATGGCTCACGATATGTAAAACTAAATACTGACATATAAAGTATAAATCAACCCAAACGCAAGAGCAAATAATAAACGCGTCAAACTCAAGACTATTTTCCTTGTATGTTGTTGGTAGTGCCAGTAAACTTTAGGTAGCAGAACTATAAACTTTAAAAAGCGAGAAAAAACCGTTCGTGTTGTTGCCACAAGAGAGTAATAAAAACTCTAGCCATCATCAAAGATCAACTCAACGTTTCATTTTAGCTTAAAAGAGCTCGTATAATGAAAATGATTGAGAATGGGTGCTCATTCGACCTCGGCTAAATCAATGAAAGTTTTGTTGTCCTTCTTGAGACAATTTTTATGTGGAACGGAAACTTGAGAGAGTTCTAGGCTGGAACACTACAATAGGTCTTGAATTGATAACAGTGAGATGTTGTCAAAGTTTATATTATTATTGCTGAGAATTTATGTACATGAGTTATTTAAACAGGTTTCATATTTGTATAAATCATGCAAAGATTTATTTTCTTTCTCTTTTAACAGCAAGTCTTGGCTTTATTTTGTCCACAGACTGCTTACCTTGCAATACTATTTATGCACGTAATAATCTGCTGTATTAATGTGATCTAGGATTGCCAGACAAAAAAAGGGATAATACAGTAGATATAATTCAATGTTCTTACGAGTTACGTAATTACTCACAGGTACCACGGTAACAAACCGTATTAGAACGGAAGATGATGAATATGAAGCAGCAGAACGAATGCAAGACCAAACTCATTTTCTTTCGTATGCTGATCAATAACAGATCGCGAAGCATTCGCATATGAGAACCTGATAGTATAACTTACGAACCACGAATCTGAATCTTTACAAAACATGGCTACCCGGTAAGATTGTAGTCACACATTTTCTGTGGTATCAAAGCAAAAACGCGAATGGGTAAATTGGATATTAACTAGGCCTACAGAACATATCCGTCTTTATTCAGACGAAAATAACAGGTATAGAAAAAATCGCAAGTCGATTGATGGAATGCTTCTTCGATCCGAGATATTAATGTTGCAATTGGCTAGTATGGGTTGGGAATGGAGCACGATTTGAATGATCTTGGCTCATATAGGCAGCATACTTGTGTGGCAAATTTTGTTTGTGTTGTTGGATACTGTACAACTTGCATCGTTACGCGTGAAAGATGGCGATAGCTCTTCGAGGGATATAAGTGGATTGATTGATGGTTCATCACCCATCGATAAGCAGTGGAATATGAACTACGGCTTGGCTCTTAGAAGAATGTCAGAAGTTTTCTTCAATCGGAAGATTTCGAGAAGGCTGTTTTTATCGCATCTCTAGAACTCTTGGCTGCATTCTAATCGTGAAGTGGCTATCGCGTCCATCAAAGTTTTATCTAATATTCAAATGAAAGCAATCGCGACGAAGAGTTGAATAGAATAATAATCTTGTCTCTGCAGGGGTTATTTGAAAAAGAATTGGTTCGAGTATAATCACCCAGTCAGTGTACGTGTTGAAATTGACATCGAACAGAGTTACGCGTTTTCAGCATCAAACTCACTAACAGTTTCACACTTCAGGTGATCGTTCTCCATACTTACTTTTTACTAAGTAATTTACCTTATCTTACGCCGGCAAAGGCAAGCTAGCTAAATCAATTCCTCGTATATACGGTGGAATAAAATGATGAGATATGGATGAGATAATTAATTCCGGAGATATAGTGTAGAAAAAGAGTGTGGGGATGAGAATCTTGTAGTTAGTAGCGATAGAAACAAATAGATGTAGATATTGTTCGAAAGTGTGAGAGAGCAAAGAAATAACTTACGCTGGGACTCGCATTAAATGGCCCAGGATCCGTGTACTCCCATAGCATCATATGTTACAATCCTCTATAATTCCCCCAATGCTACGAATCTGATATTATTAATAGGGTTTTGTACACTTTGAGCATTAAACTTCTTGTATGCATCCTTAACTGTGGCTGTTCAAGCAATAAATTCAAGTTCGCGACACGAAAGTAGATCCGTAAGCTAAATATTGCAACTTTCTTTGATTTTTATGAGGGTTGGCACTTCAGTCACGGTATACTGGAAAACATCATCCAGAGTAATGCCTTAAGCACGCATGCAGAAGGAAATTCCTGGAGAATGCTTCCAAACATCTGACACAGGAAGTAATTGCCGTATGCCAGTAGGTATACACAACGCAAACCTGGACACTAGCATGCAGGTAATGCCTTGAACACGCATGCTCAAGGAAATTCTGCAGACCAGCACCAAACATCTAACGTAGGAAATCACGGCCATACGCCAGTAGGGAATGCGCGTGAAAGAGTTTTCGGATAGCAACACTAACACGTCTTGTTGATACTGTAATACGAAGGACTATGTAATGTGACACGATTGATTCATTCAGTTACACTTGTGCTCCGGACTTACGATCAGCATCGATAAGCCACTATCAATTAAATATATTACGCGTACGAGATGAGTGGTGTTCAGTACATAAAAGAATTATGTTCGAATCACTACTAAGGGATTACTTCGATAATAACCCACAGAAGGAATGGTCGATTATTAATGCCCTGCGATACATAGAGTCAAAAACCGAACTATTGTCTTCAGATACAATCAATATTTTCAAGGATGATATGTATTCGTTACTACAAAGTTTGAGTGATAAACGCTATGTGCACGAGTTTGCCAAGAAGAAGGCGAAGAAAATTCTGGCAAACTATGATAAATCATTTTCTTCAGGTGATATAAAACGTTTTATCGATGAAATTGAGCTAAAAAATGAAAAAAAGGAATTTCAAATATCGATAAGTCGAAGAGTTACATCCGCAAGTACATTAAAGGCACTGGAGGTGAGTCTTAAGGCAAACTTGAGAATAAAATATCGTAATAGTCTTACTGACAATCCCATTAGGAGCATCGTGAGGACAGAATAGCAATCGGAGATATGCGCAACGCAGAAAGCACAACATCAACCGTCGAATTTGACTCTGAAAGGAAATATGAAGAGCTTGCGAAAGAAATAATGGATAGAGATGAGGTTTGTTGATATCATTATGTCAACACAAATTGTATTTTGTCTCAATTATGTCTGTTTATCCTTCATCTCATCTCTTCTCAAGAATGGTCAAATTGTATCTGAAGCTGCACAAGAGTCAGGTGATTTCAGTGCGCAAAGTTACGATCAAGAAGATCAAGAAACAAATGGCAACAAGCTTGATGAAATTGTTGTAACCAAGGTAATAAATACACTGAATACGTTGAAGTCATTTTATAGATAATATCTGATAATTTTCAATGACAATACAGATATCGGCCTTACTTTTCTCGAACCTTTCTCTTGAAAGAATTTGGACAAAAGTAATGGAGCGATTGAAGAGAGATGGTTTGCGAGTACAGTACGTTATTGCGATTACACATTTTTTTATAATAATGTGTGCTAACTATTACATAATTTCAGGTCTATTGAATCACGAATTATAGATCTTTCAAATTGGACCAAAGTTGAATGGAATAGGATTTTAAAAGTATCAGACTACTCGCAATTATTTATCAAATCAAGAAAGAAGTTGTGCAAAGACAAAATTGATG
Source organism: Paraglomus occultum (assembly GCA_910592205.1). NCBI lineage: Eukaryota > Fungi > Glomeromycota > Glomeromycetes > Paraglomerales > Paraglomeraceae > Paraglomus > Paraglomus occultum. The sequence continues at coordinate 31,437 of CAJVPJ010000173.1, forward strand.
AGAATGTACGAAAATTACTTCACAATGGAACTGGTAAAATGGTAAGTAATTTTCATCTATTACTATGTGGTTGCTTACTTTCAATGGTTATTCAAATGTTATTGTTACATTTTTGTAGCAGTCATTATCAGACCTAAAATTATGGAAAGATAAGTTTACAAATTTGGAACCATCTGAAGATGCGAAAATAACTGTTGGTATTATTGAGTTTTTGTAAGTATTTGGATGTACAGGTTTGACGGGATAACAACAGAAACAATTATATTTTAATACTTACTGGCTTTCATTTAGCTGTCTCTGTTTACGAAGGGAGATCAATATCTTAACTACAAAACACCGAGAACGGGATTATGTTGTTAAGATTCTTAGTCCAATAATTGGATTTCTAATTGAAGAATTCAACATTGGTACTTTTGAACTTAATTGGTATGTGATCTGTTACATTATTATTAAACAGCTTGCTAATAATACCTAACGTTTAATGTATAACTGATTTGTCTAGGATTGAAAAGGATTCTCGTAGTGTTACTCGTCGAAAACGAAAAGCTTTACATGAAATGTACACAACACTAGACGCACCAACAAAAAAAGTGGATTTAATTATCCTATTGCGAAGTTATCAAATAGAATTACTACCTTTGGAAGCTGGAAATACTGAAGGGCCCATGGATGATACAAAATTTCGAGAGGATCATTCAAAAATGAAGGTGATGATGAAAGATTTTTTGGATGCATTTTGGAGTAGTTTACATTTTAGAAAAGACGAACTTAAAGAAGTCTATATAATGGGCATTCAAGTAACGGGTATTTAAAAGTATATTTTAATTATTCATTGTGATTTAAGTTTTTTCGCCTAATATTAATACTAAATATAAAATTCTCCTATATTGTATAGGCAATAAATGGACTATTCATTCTCTCACATATGATGATTCAGTAAACTTTTATTTTTTCACTGAGATGGCTACATTAACATTACCAACAACACTATCTGATATGGAAGGTCTCTTACCAGGTTTTTTGGAAAACCTTCTTGCACTAAGAGTACGTAAATTACATGTGATGAATTTTCTCCGTCAAATCATAATGTTTACATATTAATATTAATAACTGCGTGTTTCTTATATAGCATACTCTAATAGATTTAGCTACAATGATTCAAAAGATTGCCCAACAAAAACTTACTACACCATCTCCACCTTCCTCACCATTGCATGAGACATCAGATACTCCGTCTATAAAAAAGCAGAAGACAGATTCTTTTTCTATTTTAGACAATTTATATGACTAATACTCGTTTTAATCATTAATGATAAACAAATAAAATAGATCCATTATTGCCAGAATTATGACATAACATTTCATATTAATATACTAATACAATTATTGTGGCTAAATATTGTTACGGCAGTCCATGATCAACATTAGTTTTAGTATAGTATACTAATTATAATACGTATGTTTGGCCAACAAAATATTATATTGCGAAGGCAGTTAGAGGAGATAGAAAGACGATTACAACAATGCCAAACGGATAAAGGATTATTAGAAGAATATAATTAATAATCGAGATCGACTCTTTGATAGATATTACAAAACATTCAAGGATCGTCATGTCGAGTGAAAAAATAGGGAGCGCAATTCACAGCAATTAATTTTGAACAAATTTTTGCACTTCAGAATAATCTACCTATAAATATACAAACAAACATAGCAACAATCCCAGCACCAATATTTCAGGTGGTCATGATGAAGATATTGATATTCTATTAGTCGGTTATCAGCATATTAGTATTAGGGCATTTGTATGCAAGTAATGCAAAAATCCATAATGGTAAGATTGTCGCTATTGTTTTGAGCGAGCGGTTCCATTCCGGATATAATGTGCTCATGTTTACACTTTTAGGCCAATGCTTTTGAACACCTTCATATCACTAATACTACTGTACCATTCACTATTCACTATCTGTCAAAGTGTTTGATGAAGTACTATTACTATTAGCGAACACCTGGTTATTAGCAAATTATATATTAATGACTGTGGGAAATGGCGTAACTTTGTGTTTGCACTACGTCACAGCTTTGGCAATACTTATTCAGTTCTTGCAATGCCGAAACGAAATTCTTATTCAAAACTTCAGAAGTTGAGAATATGCCTAGGCCAGAAGCATACTTAGAAGGTTATGGACTTCAATTGATTCATCGCTCACGCATTACCGACATAAAGCCGACTCAAATGGACAATCTTTATTGCGCTATCCACCGTTACCCTCGCTATTATGATAAGAAGGCGATAATGTTGCTATTACTTGGAAATAGCAAAAAATGCACAGCAAAACTTGTGAGAGAGTTTGCTAAAAAACACTCACTTCCGAAACACGAGTACAACATTTCTGACGGTCGATTTAGACGATATTCCACATGGCTTGAGATGAGCAATAGCGGAATAAAAGGATTTACCGAGTACGAGGACAATTATTACATAGTTGCCGATAAACACTTGTACCATTATTATTCTCTATACGGATTCTGCCCCGCATGTGGAATACTCCGATATAGTCCCGTGTGGTGCATATGTGGACGTAAACAATTATCCAACGGATGGACTAGCAATAATAAGCAACTCGATGACTTTATCAAGAAGTCTCAATTACAAACTAAGTCAGCAAACGATGCCTATTTGGAATGGATTCCATTTGATTGTATTTATGATTCAGGAAATTCTAACATACATTTGTCTGGTCTATCTATTTCTTATTATAAAACACCTTTGTTTGATTATGATCTACCTGTTGCCGCTTATACACCTTTTAAATTGATCCCACTCGAGATAACAGACAAGACAAATGATTCATACTATGCTGAGGTAAACTATTCACTTACTTGTCATATTATTATTATGGAATAGTTTAAATAATTATTGATTGATTATTATGTTATCATTTCCACTAGTTATGTAATAATCATGCAGATATGCTTTCCACAGATGTTTGGGTTACCATTGGATTCACTTACCATGAACGTAAACGAAAGTATTGTCTAATAAAAGAACGAGATGAGATGGGATTATGTCTAGCATGTACAACACCATTTGCAAGAGCCAGGATATATGCATTCTGTTACGAATGTAAAGCACCACAACCTCTTAATTGGACGACTGGCAACAAGTCTTTGGATTCATTGATTATGGAATCATGGAGAAATGTGAAGGATGTATATGATGGTTATATACAATGGATTGACTATTCCCGACTGATGAATGTAAGAGAAACAACCCCATTACGCCATGGATGCAAATTAATTGCAGATTGGTTAGAATTGAGGACAAATGAATGGACAAAAGTGACGCTCAAGAAGATATTTGGCAATGCACCATTGTTTGATTTTCAGCAGGTGAATTATTTACATGTAAAATAATGCAAACAATATCAAGCATACATTGCAAGTTAAACTGATGGTTGTATTATTTACTCACATAGCTAATTAAGGAATATCCAAAGATATTAACTCCTGAGAATATGTTAATTGTTGGAATCACTCAAGAACCATGTACTCGGAATTATTATTTAATTTTCCGTCATGAAATACGTCCAGTATTGGGCAAAATTATAAGACGTTGTGGATATATACAGTATCTGGAATATGACGACTTTGATGAACTTAGAGAGATTGGATCAGGTAATTACAAAACGGTTTATACTGCCAAGTATAAAAAGTATTTAGTGCACCATATTCCAGAAACTGTTGTACTCAAACGTTTTAAGAATTTCGATCAGACACTGGACTTATTTATTTCCGAGGTAAGCATTTTTTATATGCCGATTAGTACTAACTATAACATGGTATTTGATCCGACTGTGTATTTGTTTATTCATTTACTTAATAGGTCAGCAATCATGTCAAGACTTTGAACTATCGTTTTCTTCAAATTTATGGAATGACGCACAACCCAGAAACAGAAGACTGCATACTAGTCATGCAATATGTCAACAATGGTAGTCTTCTGTCTTATTTGGATCGGAACATCAACCAATTTACATGGAAGAAGAAATTGAACTGTTTGAAAAATATTGCGGATGATTTGTATAATATTCATATGCAATTAGTGCATTGCAATCTTCATGGCAGAAACATTGCTATGGATAATGATACTCCATTTATTTGCGATCTTGGCCTTTCTCAATCAGTGAATTCATACGAACAAAGTCCAAACATTCGAGGCGAATTAGCCTTTATTGCACCGGAAGTCTTTCGTACTCGTAAATTTACTCAAAAGTCAGATGTGTATTCGTTTGGTATTATCATGTATTTGGTTGCCACTGGCGAACCACCTTTTAGAGACAGGCAGTTCGATAGAAACTTAATACGCAACATTATGGGCGGACTGCGACCATCGATACCTGATTCCGCACCAAACGAATACAAGAGGCTTGCTGAACGATGTTATTGTGCAGATCCTGATAAGCGTCCAAGTGCAGAGTCACTTTACTGTAATCTCCGCGATCTTGTTAATAGGGTGGACAAGTATAAATCTAGCAGTAACGTATGGAATACTATCTATCATACCGATGTTAAACCGTTATCACGTCTCGGGAACGATTCTAGCAAGCTTAGAAATTTGTCCAAACAGGAGACTGCAGGTATGATCACATTATAAGTAATTTGGTTACGTGTTGATATTATTAAATAAAGTCAATTCACAATGTTAACATGGTTCATTGTTATTATTAGCGACTCAATAAACCTGTAATCATGATTTAGTCACGAATTAAAATTAAACAGGATACGTTCAACATAAATTGAGTTGAAATAATAAATTCGTTGCGAAGGTTGTCTATTAACCGAATAGTATCAAGAAAAAGTACATTCTTCTTATTGTTATTTTTTATTTTTATTTTTATTATTATCATTAACAAATAAATTCTTATTGTTAAAAATTACGCTCTACCTTATCTGTATGCGTATCTAGAGGAATGGCTGCCCGATCTCAGAATGCATGTCAAAATTACCAGTCTTTTATGAATGGGTTTTTTTCGTACAAAATTAATATTAAGTAACCTTTCTTGTGGTGATAATTGGCGCATTGTACTGTCAAATAAACGACAAATCGATGGATCAAATAACGAAATTTACTAGACGGTAGTTACATAATCACCTAAAGAAAACTAAAGTGTTAGAAGGTTGAGTATAACTACTGATATTCGATGAATTCGTCTGCAAGTAAGTCAATCTTTTAAGGCAATGCTCAGAAAATCACGTAATCGGAAGTCGCGATAGTTATACTGCCGAATATTAAATTCTCAACGATTTGCTCTCTTGCACACTATTCCTAACAAATCGAAGATCAAAAAGACGAATCAATTCTAAGTTTACGTATTTATAATTTACTCTAACCACCGCTATTCGCTAAAAGACGTTGCAATAAAACCAAGTTTAGATCTGCATATAACCATTATTATTTAGGAAATATAATACGAATAACACGAATTTGTAAATTCGCCATAATTATCCGTTTATATGCATTAACACAACTTTAAAAACGTAAATAAATCGCAAAAGCGCACTCAGGTTTCAAATTTTATCTGAGCATCTAAACGAAAATTGACAAAATTTTCTTCTTCAACAAAATAAGCTATTGGTCGACATTTAACCTCATAGACATCGATACGTCACTTGAAGAATTACTCCAATTTTCAGCTACAAATTGTAAGGCATATGCTTTAAAATTTGTAATTAAAACTTCAATTACAGTATGTTATTGGCTGTCAGATACAATCATAATAAAAAGATATCGTACATTATATTCTGTTGTCCGAGGCCGTATGCCGGACATATAATAATAATAGCAATAGATCAATAAGCTACATCCAGTTGCATACGCAATAAAGAAAATAAGTGTGAACTTAACAGACGTGTTTTAAAAGCTGTATACAAATTGTAATGTGCTAAGCCACTTTGCATCCAGCATACGAACAGTTTCTCCATTGTCACTTTGTCGTTAATACCGACATCTATTCTCTTCAAGCGTAGGCAGCAGTGAGTGAGTAATATGGACAGGCACAAAATATTACCAATTTTTGTGTTTTTTTTTGTAAAAATAAAAAACTCTTTTAAGATTAAAATCGTTACGAAGCGGCAGACAGTAATAAGTAGACGCGCCAATGAGAATACTGTAAAGGCTACAAGTTATACTCATAACAATTGTAATCGCACTGACGTCCGGGTTGCATTGGAACTTGCAAATATCCACTTTTCAAATCGAAACCGTAACTTTAAGGTGGAAAAAGGCTGCTAAATTATCACAATTCTTGGCCTGATAGAAATTGATATTTGTTTGAATTTCTTTAAAACTTGTGGAACATTCATTGTATTAAATGTAATACACAGTGAAAGTCGATATAACGGACCGTCGATATAACGGATTTTGCCTTATACGGACTTTTTTGCTGG
>CAJVPJ010000174.1:0-37697 GCA_910592205.1 Paraglomus occultum
AATTCTTCAATTTTAAAGGTTAGACAGTAATATGGGTTTTTAAGCTGTTTGCCGGGTGCAAACTTGCGTCATAGCGTCACGTCTTCGTTTATCTCAGAGACGCCCGAGTCACTTGCTGCAAAGGACCACATATCGCCACAACCATTGACACCAGGTATGTTTACGTTGAAGAGAGTAATATCGAGATACGACCTTGCTTGTCTGAAATTATTTTGTTTATTGTACACCCATAAGGAATGTTCGGATATAGTTTATTCCGACCAACGTCGAACCAAGGCTTCTTTTACGACATTTTAGACGAATGCAACAATTTCGGCGTCTCGATTGAAGGTCTCCACACAGAAACAGGTTCGAAGATGTTACGAAACGTAAAATATTAGGGAATGCATTCATATTAACAGTGACCGATACTAGGGCCAGGCGTTTATGAAGCAGCGCTGGCATATTCTCCGGCCGTAAAAATGGCTGATATGGCCACTCTGTTTAAATTGGCTGTTAAGCAAATTGGTATTCTCCGTTACAATGTCATGCCTACCTTTATGGCTAAGCCAAATCACAGATTGCCAGGATGCTCGGGTCATCTGCATTTCTCTTTGAAGCACATGGATACAGGCAAGAACGCATTCACAAAAATTGTCAACGATGAGACAAAGCAAGACTCTGCACAAGAGGTCAACGAGATTTCAGAAAATGAATGGGAAGATACGAAAAACATGAGCGAGACAATGAAGTACTTTGTCGCGGGTGTTTTAACTGGATTACCAAGTATCATGCCATTATTGGCACCAACTGTAAACAGGTGAGTGCCTGTCCTTGTACGGTTGAGATCTTTTTTAACGAATCGTTCTGAAACTACGATGAAAATCCAGCTACAAACGCCTCGTGGAAAATTACTGGGCACCCGTAAACGTATCCTGGTAAGACATGAACACGTCATTCTTTTGTTCGCGATTAAATTTCCAAAAAAAGTGCTCATTTCCGAGAAAACATTAAACAGGGGTTTCGAGAACCGCACCGCAGCAATTCGTGTCATAGCTCCGCCGACAAGTTCTCCATCTGCAACACGAATAGAATTGCGCGTGCCGGGTGCTGACATTAACGCATATCTTGCCATTGCTGCTACTTTGGCTAGTGGACTGTATGGGATCGAGAATCAACTGCAGATTCCTATTCCGCCTGTCTCTTATGCAAGGAGCCAAATGGGCGACAAGCCTTTACGTCAGAATGAAGGGAATAGATTGGCCAAGACTTTGCAAGAGGCAACCCTCACTATGATGGAAAAGGACTCGATTGCGCGGAAGGTTCTGGGTGATCGCTTTGTTGATCATTTTGGTAAGAGTCGGTTGCATGAGTGGAGGCTATGGGAGACTAGCGTGACGAACTGGGAATTAAAGCGCTACTTTGAGACTGTCTGAGTTTGAACGATCATCAAAGTTACACAAAGCACTTGATCGGGATGTTTACCCCCTATTACTACTACTACATGGCTATTACATAAAAACATTTACAAACAGATTAAACACAGATTGTATCATTGTGTAAAGCAAGCCCTCAATATTTCTAATTTATCAGCCGATTCACTTTATGCTCTGGTGACCTTTCATTTCTCTCTTTCATTGTTTTCTTCTTTGATGGAGTTACAAGCTCAGGTTCAAGATCTATTAGATTTATCTTCTAATGTAACTGGTATGTTTCGACTAAATGCGTCTTTGGCAGACGAAATAAAAGCCTGGAGTTTTAAATATTCGTGATCTCCCCTTAGCATTATTGCAAAAGCAGACGGACAGTCTTATAAGGCAGCGTAGTCTCGTACGAAGAGACAAAGACGAAGACTATAATAGTTTAAACTATGATATAGAGCTTGCCTCACGCTCATTACATGGTAATTAAAGACGATTATTCTCTCTACTCGTATACTCATAATACAAAAAAAAAAAAGATGTTTGTTCGCGTTGACCGTTATCATTGCATATAACTATTTTGATTAATGAACACAATCGTATACGTTGGTCGTTTCAAGACAGACTATAGCATTACGACAAGACGATCCGATCATAAGCGAATTTAATAATATACAATGTTCATTCATATATTTGCAGTGCTGGAAGTCCGACGCGAGATACGTACAGCCGTTAGTGAGCTGACAGAAGTCAGAGACCAAATGAAACAACAAAACGGCTCACCTACTCGTGATTGGCTTGATTATGTTCAAGTCGTTATGGAACATCTACATACGTTGCTTAAAAAAGGACTAGATCGTAAGTTATTTTAGTAATAAATAACAAGCGATAAATGTGGTATGTGCTTTGTCTGACTTATCTGACTTTTTGCTTCTCTTCCCTCCCTTTTCTCTCCCTCCAAAAAATTATCTAGTTGCGTCCATTGATGATGCCAAATCGGAATCGCTTGTATCTTCATCATCCCGAAAGGAACTTGCATATCAGAGTAACAGCGCGTACCATAGCTTCACCTCTTCGAGGAAAATTGTTTCCAATGACCAGCCCAAAATCACAATTACAACACGCAATACTGCCAGCAATTATAATAAACCTCGTCGCATAAGCAATTCGACTCCGTTTGATCCTTCTGCTGACACTCAAAAGCCAAATCTGCGTGCCGACTTGACCCGTCGTCATTCTTTGGATTCTGAGGGCATTTCTGCAGCTCGCCTGTTTATTGGTAATCTGGGCTTGCGAGCAGCACCGCCAAAAGCTACGACAACGACATCTGTATCGCAAGATCTGACTACAACAAATAAACCCAACGTTTCAAGTCACAAAAATAAAGGCGGTTTGCATAGACATAATCAGAGTTCAAATGCTGAAAAGCAGCTTACTCAGATAATAAGCCAGGATTCAGAGGAGATGAGCGATCAGTTTGTAGATGCTGTCGAGAGGCAAGAGGACGTTGATGATGATGGTGGTAGTGTAGACCGTGGGAAGGTTGTCGACACGGAAGAATTATCCACTATGACAGAGAAGCTGATGAATAGGGCGAACATTTTTCATAACTCTGTAATGGCTCTTGACACAGTAATAGAAGATGATGGTCAATCGCAGTCGGTAATGAGTTAATTCTAGCTGTCGGCTGTTCTCGTAGTTATTTCTTATTATTGTTATTCTTATTACTATGGCTCAGTCTATGAGAAGGCTGGGTTCGTATGTTATTTCAGTAAGCAACCAAGATCTGACGTTTCTATATGCTTTGCTTTCAAAGGGCGATAATGACGATGTGTCGTCTCTTGCACCTTCACTGTCTTCTGGCAGTTCCTCACCAATATCCTCACCGATTCTGACTAATACATCATATCCGACGACACAAATTAGTCTTGCCAGAGATAAACCTACTCACTTGTTTGCCGAGGAGGTTACTGTAAGTGACCCGTTGAGAGTAGGAGCCGGTTATGGATCATATATAGAATACACATGCACCGTCAAGGGACCAGAGGTATGGTTGAATCGAAACATAAATAATCGCCAAGACTTTCGTCCCCGAACGTCCCAGTCTCATCTTCCGACGTAACAATACGTAGGGAACAAGCATAACGGTTAGGAAGCGATATTCTGAGTTTGTCAAGTTGAGAACTCAGCTATCCAAGGCCCAACCGCATTTCAAGAATTTAATTCCTAAACTACCACCAAAGAAAGTCGTTGGTAATTAAGCATATGCCATGACCATATGAGATTTAGTTATTTCCGGTCATTTATCTAAATTTGAACAATTCATTTTGTTTTTAGGCAAATTCGGTACTGCATTTGTTGAGCGTCGCCGGAAAGACTTGGAATATTTCTTGACTTACATTCTGCTTCACCCAACGTTGGGCGCTACACCCGTCGTGAGAAAGTGGTTTATGAGCTAACATACTTGGCCAATTCATTCTTTATTAGCTTGTGATTTGAATTGCTCGGTCCCTCAACATCAAGCGTTTAATTGTATTATATTTTCATATATTGCTTAATTTTGATTTTGTAAGAGTCTGCACATGTAACGCGCCACGATTTATTTTCTTTTGTTTATTTTTGGTAGCATAAATAGAAAGATTGCATGGAAGTTATTCCACTAATGCTTTAATTTATAAAATAAATTAATATAAATATAAGGGCAGTCGCATAATGGAATTGGCGAAATCAACAATCTCTCCCATTTCAAATTCCAAGCCCTAAAAAGAATTCGGTGTTTGTAAAATCAGTACGGAAATTACATTATTAATATGAACGGTAGTCAATCTTTCCCGCGGGTCCGGGTCATTTGCCCGACAGTCACTTGCCCGACAACCATTTGCCCGACAAAAATTTACCAAAAAAGGATAAATTTGAAATAATGCTGGTAAATATTTGTCGGGCAAATGACTGTCGGGCAAGTAACTGTCGGGCAAGTGAACGGCTCCCAATTGTCCTAACGAGTGATAACAACGTAAACGTTGACGGAAATATCTAACTTTTTTAATTGCTAATTTCCTCTTCTTTTTCTACAGATTTAAAGCCCGAGAATTTGCTTATAAGAAGAAATGCGCCATTTGAAACTCGTAAACCGATCATACAGAGGATCTGTAGAAGTTGCTCAAGTGTTGAAAGGAGTATGCTCGATATGCGATAAGTGCAAGACGTCGGGACTAGTTTGTGTCGCCTTTGATCGAATCGATTATTGCTATATTGTGATATTATGGAAGTGTGGATTGATGATTCATGATTCCAGAAATGTAAAGCAACTTGAATAGCTGTTTGAAAAATAATTGACAACGTAACAGATAAAGTGCAATGAGAAAACAAAAAGCTTACAAGACGCGATACGCGTTGAATACAGTAAACATCATTTATTCAAACATGAATATCGAGTATTTTAGAGCTTTTTTGCCTAACTACGGATAACCTCTAAGCTAGTTGCAACACATGACTATCGAAGGCAAAGATTTTTTGTCCCACACTGTATACTATATATTAATAGGAATAGTCAACCCCTTAATCCGAACCCTAACCGAAGGGACTAAGTAAAACCTCGCTAAACCGAAGGTAAGTTCTAAAACATTTATAATAAATTTACCCCAATAAACCGAATATACTAATTAAAACCCATTAAACCGAATTTCCCAGCATTTTCCAGCTATGCTCCCGACCCACTTTGTTATGGAGACTATATACGATGAAACAACACACTTTCAGAATAAACACAAGACGCCACCGCCTTGTTGTTTCAGTTATCTACAGAGGACGCTTGTCCATGTCCATACTCCGTCGCATTGGGCAACCGCCGCTAATGCGGCTTCGCTCCATATTCTACGTCCACGACATATACGCGCTGCCCGGGCACGACGACTGGTTTCTCATTCATGAGTCGACATTCCGGGCGACGACTTGTTGGCCGCTCTAAGGTAAAGATCAATGCAGTGGTTGGTTGAGGATGGACGCATTATAGTTATGGACGCTAACGGTAGTAACCATGCCATGGTACATGTGCTAATAATGTGAATGTAGATTACTTAGTACAGTTAAATATCGATAGCACTGTTTTCGCCTTTTTTTTGTCAATTTTGAGAGATTGTTACATTTATTGGTGGAAGAAATTACATATAGTAAATTAACAGATTCGCTAATGCTAATTATTATTACAGTCGACCCTCTCGAATATCAAATCCGCGAGACCGGCCAATATATGCGGTATGGCTTACGAAGCATCAAGCGACCAAAATAAAAGGCACGATCTTTACGGCAGCGAAGATATTGTTACCCCAATAAAAGTTTATGACGAACACAAAAATCATCGAAGATACGACAGGAAGACTTCTCTCATTCAACTACGAGACTTATGTAGTCAAACATTACTCGCAAACTCTGAATATGTACTTCACGAACAAACAAATAAATCTCATTTACGAGAAAGCACACAAACACATAAGTAGTTCAACACTGAATGTTTTGAATAAAAAAAAGGGTCTCAATAAACCAGGACTAGAAAATTACATAAGTCTTACAATATTGAAACCTCCTCTGCAGTTGCTTCAATGATTTATACTACCCAGAGCGTTCACGCTTGCTATGGTTCCACGATTTTGACAGTGGCGTTGCAGAGGCTGGAATATATCCCAAACAAGGTGTTGTTTATACGCAATTAGGTTGATCTCGTACTGTCAATTAAAGACTTTCTTTACTATCCCCAATCTGACATATGTCCATTCGGAATGGACTTAACTTCCCGTCTGACATAAATTCCAAACTGACAGACGACAGCTGTAGTTCTCATGTCCCTAATGAACACGGGATGCGTCTTCCGATCCTCATCGTCACTTCTAGATGGTTCCATGCACGACCACCATGCCCGCGTAATGATGGACCACGTTTGGGGTACAGATAATACCTTGATTCACGGCCGCTATGCGAACCTGGTGAGTCCGAGGAAAGAAGATGTCGCGTATGGAAATAGTTTGGCTGCGAATCAGGTAAGCTAATAATTTTATTTCCCTTCCATCGGGTTATTCTAGACGTATGAAACGTACATGCGTTAGCATATAATAAGTTTGGATCTCGAGAAAAAGATGTTGAATTGTATACCTCGAAATGTTTCTTTGAATCTCTCGCCCAATACTCTTGTTGGTTTCAACGGATATATAGCTAATTTTGACCGATTTACGCATTCTTGTAACAGAATTTCTCAAACGCGACTCCCCGCCCACGATGCGCTGTCAATAATCAATCAATTAAATCGTGGAATAGAACCATCTTCCATTCTATGGTAACGCTAATTTTGCAAGCATCGGCCATCGCAGCTGCACCATCTGAAAAGGCGACCGACTGGAATCGATATCGATCGAATAATTCGTACGCCAAATTGTGATGAAATACGGTCTTAGGTGTTTGCAAAAAGTTATGTAAAGAGGATGGGAGAGTCTTGGAATATTAGTCTGACATCATGGCATGGCTTAATTTAGCCAATACGCAACGGATAGATCAGTAAAAACGTGCGGATGTATCAAAAACGCAGCCTAAATTTGGGGGTACTTGTCGATCTATCAAAAACGCGATCAATAATTTAAATTAGTCAAATCACGAGTTTATGCTTAGTATTAGTATCCCATTAATATTAATATTAATTTAATTATCAAATTAACACTCAATTTGACTAGCAATAAGAACCCATTAAATGGTAAACAATAATGTTATTGCATTGTCCATATGCCCACAAGGCTCGCAAATTAAATCTCTGAATAATGTAATTGAACCGTCTATATACATATGTACACTGCAAAATTAAAATCTATTGATAGTGAACAATAATGTAATTGAACTGTTTATACGCCGACAATCTTGCAAAATTAAAATCTCGATTTGTGAACAAGAAATGCTATTTAATCGCCCTCTACATATGCAGACAAATGTTACAGATTCCATTAATTAGTGAACAATAATGTCCGATACACCCACGAGTCTTTGGTATTACTTATTTTTGTAATTTAATCTATTTCCATGTTTGGAGATCTATTATGAATGCCGATAATTCCACTAATACTAAGTAATTCATAAAAACCAAAGTATGATTATATAGTCATCGAATAATTATATAAAAAGAGCGAATCTCCTATAATTGTCGTAAAGAAACGCATCATCATCAAATTATCGCTCAAAAAACTTAATCGTCGTTTGATTTAGTATGGTGGCTCAAACACTCCAAGGCAATCTGATGAGCTGCATTTCCTGACAGCGTATTGGCATCGGCAATTCACTGTAACAATGACAAAGGGGTATTCGGTTTCGTAGTGATCGATCACAATTGGTTTATTAAGTTCTTTTTAATTCCTTAACACTGTGCAGAGCTCGCTTAGGCGTCTCTCAGTGATCGATACATTATTAAAGTAAGCTGTGTCATGGGCAATCCTTCCCATAACACAGAATGCAATTACATCTATATTTACAATTCCACACGAAGAATCTCCAAATATGATTCAACGTAATTATTATTATTATAGTAAGCTGAAGTGATAACACTTTGCCTCTCAACTTACAAAAACTTATTAAGCAATATCAGTTACTGAAAGTATAGTATTTATATATCAGAATTAAATATCAATGAAAAAAAAAGACAGCAATCATCAGAACTCCAAACATTAACAACATTCTAGATAAGAAAGCCTGTTGAGGAGATGGAGGTGCATTTCCAACTACGTTGACGGTATGTTGTGAAGGAAATGACTGTAGACGGAGAAAAGGTGTTAATGTGAATTAGTAATTGTACGGAATATTTCATGATGGTTAATCATCGTACGATGCATTCACATCGAAATATGAATACTCTGGGTGACAGCCAATTATAATCACGCGTTCACATGCATAAAAATTAGTACTACTTACAAACTGAGCCCCCAATAATGTAGGAAATATGCTGAAAGTGGCAGAAAATGAAAAATGAGGACCAAATGTTGCAGAATGAAATGTTGTCCCTGAGAAGAATGGAATTCCCGGTTGATTAGGATCTCTTTGTGGTTCAGGTCTCTGGCCAGCCGGACGATTGGGAATAGTCGAGTTTAACCTGAAGGAAATTAAGCGATAAACAATTCAATGACTCAACGTTTTGGTAAGCGAAACATCAATGTGGACTTTTCAAAATTACCTTGGGTCTTTGGCTTCTTTACCTCTCCCATATATAGGAATAACCTTATCTTTACCGCATCCAGCTTTACATATTGGACACAAAGGATTCTGTGACTGTTGTTCTAGCCACTGCAGACAAAGACGTCGTTAATATCCAAATTTACAAGATTCTGGCCTGCAAAAGTACATAATTGAATACTCTACCTGATGCAAGCAAGGCCAGCTATAAATAATAAGATAGTTAGTTATTTACATTCGAAACTATAAAACAACATTCCGTTGAACTTGTACGTTAAATACCAGAACAAATGGCCACATAATGTCAATACTGGGGAAGACGCCGTGTCAAAACTAAAGGGAAAAGGCAACGAGTTTAACTTGATACATACAAACAATACAAAATTCGTAAAGCCTCACAGAGTCCAGTTTAAAGTTTATAAACTCTTACCATATATTGCATTCGTACTCTGAACTATTACCATGCGTACCGCTCTCTGTTGTGCTTGAACTGCTCTTTTCTGCCAGTGTATTCTGCTGATCCTTCGAAGCTGAGGACAAGCCAGCAGGAGTGCCAGTATCAATACTAATACTTGCTCTTCTTGTTGTAAGCGTTGTTGTATTGCGACGTCTTAATTCTCCTTTTCCAAAAGAATAGCTACCTGAAACACGACTTTGTGAAGATATGCCTGTGATCTCTTCAAAATCTTCTGACTGTAGCGTGCATTTGTCTGCTTCACTCTCACTATTACAAACGCTATTTGCATTCACCACGGACTCGGCTTCAGTTCTCAAGTTCGTTTGACTCATTTGAACGTTTTAAGAGTGTGTGGAGGGGGAAACAAACAGTTAAGGGAATATAATGTAAATGGGTGATTGGCGTGCTTATGATCATCAGTTACACAAATTAACGTGGAACGTACGACGTCAACTTTTGAGGTAAAATAACAAGGTTTGGAGAGAAACTTTTTGCTTTTTGGTGGTTTGTTTTATCGCGATTTGAATATGTCAAACTTTTCCTCACAAGAGAATGGTGAATATTCCTGGACAGCAACGCACTTCCCCGGTGAGTCGACAGAGAGTATTTCTCAAATAGACTCTGGTAGGCCTCATTTTAGCTTGGGTGCCGAAACTTCGAGATCATGGTCAGTTAACGGGAGAGACGACCACAGAGAAATACATCTTATCGATTCGTCGGCAGAAGAAGACTCTTTACCCAAATGGCCAGATTCTCGTAGAACAGTCGCGACTAAATTTGCTCCATTACGCAATAATAAATTGGCTATTTATATTGCCGCCAAGGAACCAACTGACATGCAGGTGTTTCAAGTAAATCCTTTATCTCATACACTGTTTCTTGATCCGTGAGTGCTTACGGTATTAAGTAGTAAATGATTTTAGTTTGAAGGAGACACATGGTCACTTGATCAACGGATCTATGAATATGCGTTGACCGATATTAATAAATTGCAGAGGTCGGTGAGTATGATTAAGGCGAAAACCGTGTGAAGAGGTAAACTTTGTATTTATTTATCTAACTTATGTATGCCGCCTAGCTTTATAATGATGGTTATGCCGTCTTTGCAGTTGCACAGCGGCCTCCTGACGCCATTCGCCTTCGATCAAAAATGGGGGGAGACAGGTAACCACGTGTAATTACGGCTGATATTATGCAATTACTTACTCTAAGGCTGACCTGATGACGCGTTTTGATATTATACTATTACAAGTGTTTTTCTCAATGCTCACGAACGTGCAATGGATGAAATTAGTACTGAATACTCATCGATTATTAGAGCTCATTGTGCGCGAGTTTCTAAGGTAAATATAAAAGAATCACTTAACGTTATGATCGTTAATATTTTGGATTAATTGAGCAATTTTTACAGTTTCCAGAGGTGAAACGAGCAACCACCGATATTTATACCGTATGGGAATTATGTAGAGTACTATTTATGGGCTCAGAACGTAAATCGGCCAGACTGGGTAGTGCGCTCATTGGATGGATGAACGAATGTTTTCCAATTGAAGGTAAAACAGCATATTATGTTTAGCTTATTATTGTTTGACATTGTACGGTTACAGAACGAACTCGTGAGATTAAATTTAAAAAAAAAATTTTAACAGAATTTTCCAAAATGGATATAACAAGATTACGAGAATCTCCACAACCATTGGAAGAACCGCGTTTGTGGGCTTGTGTTCAAAAGTAAGAGATACACAAAGATGCTGGCAGAATGTTGACGAAATATTAATATTGTTATTGTCTGAATTCAGGTTAATTGTAAGAAATAATTCATTAGTAAATAAAATGCTTGAAAGCGTGATTCGAAGTTCTGAAATAAGTGCAGAGAGGCAAGCAGTGGAGCAGCTATATGGATGTCTAAATACTAAACCTCGTATCGAGCAATACTACGGAAGAGAATTTGATTACAGACTTGGGCAGTGGCAAAAGACGTGCAGGTGGGCATCTATTTGTTGATTTCTCTGGTTAACTGTCAGTATTACTTACTGGATTATCATTATTTGTTAAAGAGATTTTGCCGATAGTTTGGAATTGTCGGATAAAAATACACAGGACTCTATAATTACCATTGTAAACATATTGTGTGCAGATATGCAAACTGTCTTTCAACACTGCTCTTCATGGCAAGAAGCATTGATCGCTTGGATCGCTCATGGGCATTCGAATGTTTCTCATGCTGAATTACGGTATTGAATTATAACCAAACAACGGATGTGTGGCACGGACAATGAATCACTCGTGTTAATTTGTATTCATAATTACTTAGAGAACTCTTGGAGGCCGTTCTGCAAACTTTCCCTTTAGAGGAAAATAATTACGTCGAATTGGCGCTGAGGGCTTTCCTACGGGTGGAGATAGAAGAAGTAATGTAATTCGGTTTCCAAACGGTTAAATTTCTATTACGTGGAACAAATACTCATTCTTCCGTCAACTATAGGGTTTAGGAATATGCGAAAATATCGACATATGGTTGGCGGCACATTTGGCCGATATGTTTCAAAAGCTGAAATTTGTGGACACATCCACAATAAACGACGGATTTCTATCCATAAATAATATTCAGTATCCTTTACGTTCTATTTGAAAACATTGAAGATGCATTCAAAGCGTGATAATATTATTCCTGACTGGATCACAGACCTCAATGCAGTCTCCGCGAGTACTATTTATTAAATTATGCAGAACTGCTCGTCACTAGTACGTCTGTGTGGCAAGTTGGTTTTGAGTACTTCCGTCACTGCCCACTGTTCGGACGATCATACATGCAACAGGTCAGCGCTTGGTAATATGCATAATAGTATCGGCGAAATGTTTACTTATACCAAATCAACTTTTTGCGTTATATTAGCTTATAGTCAGAATGCCCACAGATTCAGAATGGAAAACGCAAAAAATTTTGAATATCTGCAAAGTCAATGAATTACACGAGGAAGCAAGGATCAT
This sequence comes from Paraglomus occultum, assembly GCA_910592205.1. Lineage (NCBI taxonomy): Eukaryota > Fungi > Glomeromycota > Glomeromycetes > Paraglomerales > Paraglomeraceae > Paraglomus > Paraglomus occultum. The sequence goes on from CAJVPJ010000174.1 coordinate 12,046, forward strand.
TTGCAAGGTATTATTCAATTGGACAGAAGGATTATATGCATCACGCAGTTAACGAAGAGCTTTTATTACTATTCGTTGCTAAGTCCGATGATTTTTAAGCGCGTAGCAAGCAAGCATATGGAAGAAAAACGATATGCATCGGCAATATTATATTATACCAGAGCAGGCGACACACCTCGATTAACAAAAATCGCTCACAACTTTCTAGATGAGTATATAGAGACAGGTAGAATCATGCAAGTCATGAAGTTCAAGTCAATGGAAAAGATTCTTACTGCTTTTGTACTTTCAGGAGAGTTGACGTACGTAAACGTTATTGATAGCGTCTCTTTATGTGAAAAACCGGACGAGTCTATCAACTTCCTGGCCCAATACAGAAACTTCCATGAGCTGCTAAAGGTCAGTTGACAAGAATTCATCTCTCCCATCATACTTCTTGTTCTGTTATGTCTTAATGACATGAAAATGATTTTGCAGACACGACAATACAGACCAGCTGGTCAGGCTTTAGTAGATATGTTGAAATCGCATATCGCGCCACGAAGATTCTGGCCAATATTATTAATCAATTCACTGCCCTTATTACGACAAGGTAACATGTTGTTCTAGAAATGCCTGTTTATAAGAATCTAAACTGATACTATTTTTCAACTGAATATTTTAGGAGAGAATCCGGGTGAAGAAGTTGTATTTAATGCAGAAGAAAACTCGGAAGTCCTTCGTATTTTACAAGAAGTGACTTCTCATCACAGAGAAGAATTCCTTGCTTGCATTGAAAAGGTCAGGAGATGGTATAAAGGAGATAGAGGTTACGATGAAATTGATGACAACCTTACAGTGGTGAGGTTGGCATTGGCTAAGAATCTGTCACGAACTATTTGGCATTAAGTCCCCCTTAATAAAAATAGATAAATTGACTAATCTAGAAAATACACATAGTCATGCACAGACACTACAGAGTTAATACTTAATTAACTGCTAATTACAAAATAAAAGAATTTGTGCGGTCAGTGAGAGAGCAACACTTAAGCTGGTATATATACACTTCAGATGTAAATCTCGCAGAAATATGCCTTCTGAGCTGTGACCATGACACGTTCAGTATAGATTTTGATTACAAATGTCTATCCTCCGACCTCTTGGTAAAAAGAGTCTACCACCATCACCATATTAATATAGTAAACTTGATCAAGATTTTATGTATCTTTATATTTATTTATTATTAATTTAATTACGTAAGATATGTATAATGCCTAACGTGCATTACGTATACTTTATTAGTTTAGCAGCACCGTTAGCATTCACCATAGGTACGACCCTAATAAAGAACTCAAATCTCTATTGAATTGAACATCGTCAGCATTTACCACAGTGTGTCTAATAAGGGACGCTCAGATTCTATTGAACTAAAAGTTCAAAATTTGAAAAAACATATAATTAGTAAAAGAGTTTCATTTAGTTAAATTAGCAGTGACAATTCCATACCTGCAAGGAACGCTCGTTCAGCAAAGTATTTGACATCGGCGTCCATATCTTCTTTTAGTTTATCCAATGCAGGTTTTACTTGTGTATCCAGCAGAATTCCTGTTTCTTGACTTTGCTTAAGGACCGGTATTAGTACTTCATAAGATTTCGCAACGTTGAAACGAATATTCGGAATAGGATCCGTCACAAGGTTATTGACTGTGGGAAGGATGTAGTCTCTGATTACTTCTGGAGTTACCGCTGGAGCCATCGTCTATTCAATTTACAAAAATATAAAGCAATTGAAAACTCAACATTTTGTCAGTCATTTGGCGTAGAAAAGACATGAATCTCATACCGTAATCGCAAAGATAGTTGTCATCCTATACAAGTAATTAGGATGACTTCCCATAGACAACACTTTGGGTATAATAGTATTCTTGGCCCAATCAACACCGAATACTTCAGTCAACTTTTTCAAATTCACGGTGGCGGCTTCGCGGATTGAATAAACGTGATCACGCAGCCAGGACATGCAGAGACTGCCCAACTTTTCATCAAAGAACGAAACACCCAATTGGCTAGCGAGTAGAGGAATGTAGTCAATGATAGCGAGGCGAACACGCCACTGTTTGTCTTCGGCCAGTTCAACAATAGCAGGTAGAAGACTCTGTGATAACAGTTCAATACCAATAACTAAAAAATTTAACGTAAACCGTTTTTAGTACGTGTCATAATGGGGGAATGAAAGGAAAACAATACAATTACCTTCATTCACTTGCTCCAACTTGGATATAATGTTGAGTCTCACATCGGGTGATTCATCCTTGAGCAACTGCAAGAACAGTGGTAACAAATGTTCGGTGGTGCTGGAAATAAGAGAAATAATCACATTGTTGAAATTACTCGATAATCATAAAACTCGGTTTTAAGAATAATATTTCGTATGGTTCATACATACGCTTCTTTCCCCAAAATGGGTGCCAAACCACTGATCTGTGTTGCCAAGCTCGCACGTACGTGTTGCGATGTATCTGTGACCAAATCCTTGACGCATGGCATGATGTGTTTCAAAATCATTTGCTTGTCGATGTACTGAGCAAATCCTAGAATTACGTTTTGAATGATGAATTATTACGTGTCTGAAATTGTCTCCAAGTCTTGATTGCCCTTTTTTATTTTGTACCTGGCACTTGACTGGACGCGGCAGTCTTGACTTCAGCTTCGTTATCTTTCAGCAATCTAACGAATGCCAGTACTAGTTCATCACGGATGATTTCCTCTCCAACCGCCTTTGTTATCTATGGGAGAATATTATAAATTGACATGGAGCCCAATACAGAAAAAAAAAAAAGTCGGCTGACTGATGGCAACATTTTTCTCTAGACGTACCCTCACAAAATTTTCGGCAATCATATATCTCACTCTCCAACTCTTATCGGAAACCATAGTTCTAAGAGGTGTAAGAAGATAGGTTTTTATCTCATCCAACGACAACGTTTCTGCGATGGAAATCAAGTCTTCAACAGTCAGCACTCGCACGGAATCTTGCTCATCTTGGGAGAGTTTTATAAATGTTGGGAGAATATCGTTGATGATATGCTCTTTGGAAATTTCTTTGGCCATTGCCTTTGTGACATTGCGTAAGGGATAGATGATGAGTCCATGTGACAAAAAATATAGTGTACAATCAATTAAACTCTAAAAATTTCATGATACTAACCGCCAAGTTTTTAGCAGCGGCTCGTCGAACCATTGGCGTATCGTCTGAACAGAATCTCTTGAATGCTGTTCGCAATTCGATTTGGGTAGCAGGGGTAGCGTTTTTATATGCAGTAGCGTATAAACCACACGCACTAGTACGGTTGGTGAACCATTCGCCCTCACTTAACCTTTTGACCAAAGGAATGTAGTAAGTTTCTATTTGCTGCTGAGATAGAACACTCGCGATTTTATTAATTGATTCTACAGCCTATAAAAATTTAGAACGAATAAGCGATGAATGATGAGAGAAAACGCGTTGTCGATATAAGCGTACTAGGTACCTTGTCTCTGACGAGCGTTTCCTCGACGGCCGCGAGATTCTCCAGGGGACCTAATATGAGATGTGCATGCTCTTTACCGCCTGTGTATTCGACAAAATTGCCCAATTCATCTGCCAATGCCAATAAAACTTCGTCTTCATCGTCGATAGATTCTGTGATAAAAGAAGAGATGGTATTTTTTCGCTAAGTAGGTTTATTCACATAAAAAGTAGTGTAACGGTTGAGACTGAAAAGGTAGATCAAGGGATCCTTTTCCTCATGTATTATTTCAAAAAGTTTTTTTAAATCGCTTTACCCTCGAGGAACGGTATTAACTCGTCGCGGGTCCTCTCCACACCCAAAGCTAATGCAATGGTGGAAAGGCGTCTTATTGCGTTCAAACGATAGTTTACATCTTCTGCTCTCAACTCGTCCAAAAGTACGGCAATAGGGTAGAGAGAATCCTCATTTTCCATTTCTGTGTTCATCATGTGTGAGTAATCGTGGCAGAATGCGTTACGTGAGATGGCTTCTGGAACAAAACGGGTCTTTTTTCTCGACTTTTTAGTATTCTCCTGAGTTATCTGGGGCAAGCATGATATGCTGCAACGAATCGCAGCCAATATAATTGTAGCGCCACACAGAAATATTTTGGGATAGACAAAACTTTATTGGTCGCCACAACGACAGCAACAACATCAACAACAACACAATGATAACGTTCGCGATTCATTCTAAAAAAAAAAGCAGATAACAAAAATATCATATCGAATTATCGTGATATGCCTTTTTAGTTACAAGTCTAAATGTCATTTATCAAACCTCGATACTGCTTAATGCATTTTGGCCATTGGCAAATTGTCACACAGAAATGAGCATTATAATGCTACGCAACGACAGGCTGCAAAAACGTTGGCATAATCAACAAATCCGTTAAGCCGATATCTGTTTGCAATAAACAGATAGAAAATACATTTAAAATAAACTGTTTAAGACCAGCAGTTTAAACTAGTTAACATTTTCATAAATTTCACTCGCTGCCATGATCCGAACATACATAATTTCGACAGACGTATACGTCTTGCTGGTCAGCATCGGTTTTCAATTATACAGGTTTTACACGTAAAATAGATAAATAGCTTATTGCTAAGGGCACAAAATAAAGTATATTATTTGCACTACGGCATCTTGCATAACCCAATCAAATACAGTTTTGTTTAAACTCAAATTTTCTTGGCAAGACAATCAAGCATAAAAATTGACATTAACGAATACATTTATTGAAATACGATGGGTATATATTAATATACAGTAGTGCGCAAAAAAAATAATAACATTTGTTTGGATGGTTTTAGTTTTACGACAAGCAAAACCAATTAAGTTATTTTAAAGCCTGGACGCAATAGACTTTATTGATGTAAAGTTAATACAATATTGTCTCACTATTTTTGCAATAGTTTTGCCACATTGTTGTTCCGTTGGGATATATTAAATTGATTAAGACTATTAAAATCTTGGTATACTCGTCAACTGTAAAAAATTTTTAATTTACTAAAAATTTTAGTATTCCAGTTTTATTAGACTTTTGATATTTTAATATTGTTTTTTAAAGTGAAATTTTTGTCTGTGAGCATATTCAGACCAAATAGTCCAAACTGGTTATTTAACTTCTTACCTAAAGCCAAGGATGGTAAAACAATAAAATTTGGGGCAAAATTTTCTTTCAGAATCTTTTTTGAACAACCACAATTGCAACCTAATTCCAAGAAATAAACTACATGTTTCCTGCTTTTAAAATGGTTGTGTTTATATGGAACCATTTTGTAGTAAAATAACGCTCAAAGTTGCAAGTGATAAAACTTATAAACGCATAATAATAAACGAAGAACACTAAAAGATAAGCTCTTTACATGACATGAATAATCCAAGTACAAATTATAGATAATGCTGTAAACTGTCCTTTTTTTTTTGCACACCACCGTAAATTACGAAAAGCAGAAAAAATTTGGCTTATATCTTAGGCAAGTTATACATAAGACATTAATACTAAATTAGCTTGTAGAAAACCAGATTAGGATAATATATGTAAATTTTGTGAGCATAATAAGTGTTTATGCTAGCCAAGGGTCCCTGGAAGCATAACTGATAATTGACAAATTTTTGAGCCTTTTTATCGATATACTTGCTTTATTTGTGTAATCTCAATAATATATTGCATCAATAACCTCAGCAAAAAAAATATTAATATGTTAATAATAATTTTATACGAAAACGTATTGTATGTTAGAATTAAGACTCTGCTTTCATAGCTTAAATGTATGGTGTTATCCGAAAACTTTGGAATAAAACGTTCGATTTGGTTTCATAGCTCTATCAAATAAATACTCGGAGCCCCGTAGAGCAAATATTGTTTTATTTTATACACTAGAGTTGGGCTTTACAAGTGGTACATAATGTGAGAGAGCGTAAAAAATTATATGACAGATTGTGTAGAATGAATCATAAATCAGACTTATTCCTGTATAAGTAGTTACATTACTAAATCAGCAAAACGTTTTGTTTAATTCGTCAAGTTTGTAATTAATCATAGACGTAATGTCTGAGGCTTTGTTAAAATATGATAACACAGAACGCGCATCTTACTGCAATCTACGAACATGTGATATTTAGCCTGGTTTTGTAAATGTTACTACGATCACAGTTAATATTAATGCTTTTATAAATTTATGCTAACACAGTTATAATTTCAGGATGACAAAAAAATAGTATTTGCGGTATAAAAATTTGTTGTATATAGTATTGTATCTTGTTAAGCTTTTTTGTTTATAAGATTTCTTTCAGTGTTAGTTTTTTTTTTACCAGCTTCGGAGAAGTTGCCTTTTTGAGAGTCATATTCTCGTATTTAGAAATTTTTTCTGTTTTGGAAACATCTGCAAATAATCTCACGGGCTTAATAATAATATTTATACCAAAGCTTCTTTCTGCCTATTTTTGCATTCGTGACTAACCCGTAATGTTTATGATAAACAAAGAATGTGATTTATTTCAGTGATGTGATTATTTCAATTATGTGATCGTTGTTGCTTGGTCCACTGTTCGCAAACAAACGCTGATACCTCGTTATTGGTGCATCGGTTATCAAATTTTAATACTTTTATTATGACAGATAAAAGGGAAAATGATAACGCTTCTTAATATTGTATAATAATAATGTTTACTTGCGAATATCAATTTAAGGTTTGAAAATTCTGTTGGTCAAAGATTTCGGGTTTTTTATTGACACATTTCGGCCTTATAGCTTTTAAAGTGGTTGATTTTGGTTGATTTTGGTAGATCTTGTCCACATGCGACTGCTATTATTGGTAAAGTTGGCCATAATCCTTTCTTTATGATGTAATGATTATCGTTAATATACGATTGGGCAAAGGAAAATTTTACGTATTAGCTTAATTAATTCAATAATCACCGTCGTCACATGCAATCAAAAATGGGCTGTATATCAAAATGACAACGTCAAACTAATATTACGCACAACGCTGGACCGATTAAATGTCCGTAGGGGAGATAGAGCCGAGCGGATATCATCCCTACCCTGCCCTGCCTTGGCCCTGCCTTGCCCTGCTCTGCCCTGCTATTTGATAACACAAAGTGTGGCCCATCGACGTATTCTCGTGGGCGATTGTCCGAATTATTATTATTCCTTCGCTGATCGCATTAGTCCTATACATTATACTATTGCGAGGTTTCTTTTGCAGTCGCATATCCTCAATATTTTTTTACCCAGTCGGAGAACGGCCGCTAACAAAGTTGGAATAGTCTTTATCTATTTTTTCTAGTGATGATGTGCGATTAATTCTCTTTATCGCCCGATACGCCTATATGAAAATTCATCTACCAAAATACAATCCTATCAGAAACAGGTTTTTCTAAAAAAGAAACTGATAAGTGTTATCAAATGTTTATCGCGACTTCTTCGGGCGGTACAAATACTAACGTTATTGCTAGTGACACTCACTATTGGCTGTTGCACTGTAAAATGTTTTTTTAGACTAACACTACTTTGGCAAAGTCTTTCTTTTCAAGTCAAAGTGACATTTTTTTGTTTGTAATGAAAATCGTTTGGAGGCTTGAAAAGGTCTACCGATTTGTAATCAGGTAAATATAATCTTATTAGATAAGAAATATCACTGACAATTCGACGATAACAGATGAAATAATGAATAACCACTCACGGATGAAAGTGAAAGAATTTATTACGAGAAAAATGATTATGATTACTTAACCTTGCACCGCACCAAACATCATGAGTATGTTTGTTAGACTCATTGTTTACAAATGCGACAAAGACGCAGACTGTGATGGCCTCGGCCCCTTATCATAAACAATATGTCAACCTTTATTGGCAAATCTAATTATTACTGATTTGGCTAAATTAATTAAATTAATTTGGCTTCTTGTGCCTCTGAGCAGGCTATGAATTAATATAGAAAATAGCGTTATGTGACACGCTGCATTAAAGTTTTCAACGGTATAACAAGAAATCCTGAATTTTAGTACCACATCTTTTTCGTCGGGTATTTACATTCTGATCCAACAAGTTTCGAAACCAGTCCACAATACTAAATTAGGAATCCATAGATTATTTGATTAGTAAAGCGCATTAAAATACTTGCAGACTTTTAATATAACAATGGGCTTTAAGTTAATTGTTCTCATTATTACTTTTGGGACTAAACCTTAACAATTTGTTTTTGAAAGATCCGTTCATCGAAAGTAAGCATACAATTAATTATGAGCTTTACGTTACGTGGTACGCTGTTTTCTTTCGAAATCTTTTTGGGAAATTAATTCTCATAACCGCAATCAATCTTATACTTACTATGATATTCAAAGAAAGGTTTAATGCAATTATTTCAAAAGAATCTCTGAAATTAATAATCCCATGCAGCCGTTCTGTGTGCGTACGAAAGTCAAAGTGTGCGTAACTATAGACACTCATTCAGCCCCACAAATAGATTACACACATTGTCGAGGGGAGAAATAATGAAGAGAAAAAAAAAGAAAAAAGGAGAAAAGAGAAAAAAAAAAGAAAAAAAGAGAAAAGAGAAAAAAAAGAAGGGGAAAAAAAAAGAAAAAATTTTATTCTTCTATAAAAGTTTAGTTTGTATTAGTATTGAAGTAGTCTTTGTGTCTGTCCCTTACCACAAAAACCACAAAACCTTAATCAGGACATTCGATAATGAGACCCTTGCCTTGTTATCCTAAATCCAGTAACTATAAACACGGCTCAAAATCTCCGGCCTTTCGTTTCATATCGTTTCGCCTAGAAAAATATGTGTTCTTTACGGTCTAAAAATAAATGTGAGTTACTCCTGAAGTCTTGGGTGTACATAAATAGCCCAAAGTGTAAGTTGCCAACCTATAGACGGAACGAATGTGCAGAAGTTTGCAGATGCAAAGCCAATCTGTTCCACAATATTGCAGATGTGGGGTATATTGGAGGGAAGATGAAAACGGGGAAGGAAATGAAACATCATCGAGTATGGTAAAATCTCTCTCCTTGAGAGACATAATGCAAGTTTATTGATATCTTATTCTCTCTAATCGCCACACTGACTAATATAAGTTACAATTGATCAATTATCCAATGTGAAATAAAAAACGTATGTATATACAAAATAATACTTTACATTCTGACAGTATAATCCAATTCTAGGCTCTCTTAACATCAAAAACGAGTCTACATAAGTATATCTCATCCCAAAAAAATGTGAAGTTTGTAAAGAAAGAGTGTTCGTATAAAGATTGGAATATGTCCGAAAGATAACCCAAACGACTCTAATGTTATAAATATGTCATCGTCGTATTGATAATTATATGTAAAAATACTTTTCAGTCGACTAGACCGAATCGTCAGAAACTTGGGTAGAAATATAGTCTTGTTAATAGTTTTTTTAAAAAAAAAAGTGTTCTATTATTTTCGGGTTACTTTATAAAATATTATTCCAAATTAATATGTTTGAATTTTCTGCTGGGTATCGACCCGAATCGTTCTGTCGGTATAAGTGGAGATGGTGTATGATTCCACGATGACCGTCGTATATGCGAAGATGAATTTATAATGTCTTTTACATATGCAAGACGCTCAGCGTCGTTTTGTGACATGTTTGGAAGACTAGACCTCCGCTGTCCGTTCTATTTTATCAGAAATAATAACAAAATGTTTCAGTTATTGACTGTGGGAAATGCGACTCAAACAAAATCATAATGCTCAGTTAATACCGCTACTGACCTTGTACTTTTCATACTGGAATATTGAATGTAGCCGAGAACGTGTTTGTTCAAACGTTTCTTTGGCGAATTTATCCTTGAATCCTATTGTTGATGTGATGCACAACCCCATCAGTATGTTTTGACGATAACCGATAATTTCAATTTTCAGTATAATGTCTCGGACTAGAATATACCAACCTCCTATATGGGGTAATTCAGTTACGGCAGGTGAACCGGGTGTCCCGGGGGTCGATGGAGCGGAACTTCCCGTGAGAGTGATGTCACTATCACTTTGACTTTCTGCCGGACTCGATAAATCATCAAACGGTACTGTGCGCACTTCTCTTTTGATGGGTGCAGGCGTACTCGGGAGTAATCCGCACTTTTTCATTTCTACGGTCGTTATCTCGGCCAATGCGCTTCGTATGTATCTGCGGAAAAATATTCCAGTATGTTCAAGGAATGCGTTTACTTTTGAGTCACACTCTGGGTGTTCTAGGAGAAGGTCGTATAAATCCCGGATGCCCTAAAGATAATGCGATGGTAGAGTCGGAAACATTGATAAGTGGTTGGAGAAGTGGACATGAGTATTTACGTTTTCGTTCATTGTTCCTTTCTTTGAAAGCATTCTCTATCCTGTGTAGTACTCATGCTATTACGTTATCGTACTTGCTTTTCTATTATTCTCTTTCATTCTTTGTTTGCTATTGTTTCTATTCAATATCTTACCTCTTGCGCCTTGTCCAGACATCCTATCTTTGTGAATATCTTTTTTAGTTTGGAATGTAATTCCTTTTCGGATAATGTTCTTGAAATCATTACGACCATTGCGATATTATTATGAGTGTCTCTAAACCCAGAGGCTTTTTTTTAAATGTGTCGAGAATGGATAAGAAAGAGAGGATAAAATTTTCTCAGGAGAGACAGAACAGAAAAAAAATTGGGTTGGGGGGAACGGTAGAATAATGTAATTTAATGGATTATTGGGGTAACACGGAACTGGCAACTACAATTCTGTCAGGCGCTAATTGTTGGTGATGTTAGCGAAAACAGGGCGGTTATGTAACGATGCACGAAGCGCGTGAATACGCCTGAAGAGATATATGATTCCTTTATGGGTCACAGCCTTGATGATCAGTTGATCTTTTGTTTTCCGCTTATTCTAAATATTATCCACAACCAGAAAATTCTCCCTGTAAATGATAGACTAAATGTATATAAATAACTTGTGTAATCTGTGTATTGTGGTACAGCAGCATATATTAATATCATTACTATTACTGCATTATTGATATCGCATAGAATTCAACATAATATATTTTGTTATACTCGTGATTGTACAGCTTTCATTGTCCTCAACAACGTCTTTGCATATGATTTTAAAGAATGCTGATACATTAAAATATGTGCTTACGAAAAATAGTTACAACCAAGCAAGTAACAATGTCTTGGACTTATTCCAAGTTCAGTATACGCTCTATCTTTTCTTATCAATACCACCCCGAAACTAATTTATCCGAATTTAACACTCCGCCACAAGTCTCGTGACTTATATAATACTCACCATATATATATTATGACACTTGCATACAACATACCAATCTATTCGTTCTTAGAATTTAATTAAGACTTTCCACAGCCCATACGAATACCTTCTCGAGAAACAAGTACTCGGCAAGACACAACATTGGAAAAAGGTCCCCAAAGCAAAAAAAAAAATATGTACGAGTTGAAATCGTGAGAATTTGTTGTCAATCCCCAAGCCATTTTGATAAACTGCAGTCTGTACCCTTATCTTTATCTATATGTAGACATAAGGTTTCTCACTCTTACGCAAATATATGACATGGGTTCAGAGAACAATAAGGAGTTTCCCAGATTATCGACAGCAATGGATATCCTCAAAGATAGCTTCTTGCAAGGACCATCATGCCATGACGAAATGATAGTCTCTCTACATGATGTAGGGCAAATTAAGTTTATCCCTCTTGCATAAATTATTATTAAATCAAAGGAAGGAACAATCTCATCAGCAGACAATACATCTATCCGACGAGTGTCCATTGCCGATCAGATTCGAGAGATTCGAAAGAAGTGTGTCATGTGCTTTGCGGTAATTGTTTCATTATTACCATAAATGTCATTGTGAATACCATTTGGTCAATGAATTAACAAAATAGTAATCTGTCGAACATCTATTGCCTAATTCAAACATTCTTTTCCCTTTTCTTTGTCGAAAAAAGCAATATTCTCTTCATCCCAAACCAAACAAAGATCTTCAAACAAGAATTTCGCTTTATTTGAAACTATTTGAGATGATCCTTGATAGCACAGCGATGACCTTTTCTGATGCCAGTGTTCCAGAAAAGGATTACAAGATATCTGATAATCGCAATGTTCCGTATTATCCAAGAGGATGTAGTACAGAGAGAACCCTCATGGTGGAAGGGAGAAGAGTATTTGTCGAATAATGAATACCAACCAGACGTAGGGAGGCGGCTAAAATGGCGTAAGCAACTAACGTATTGTAAATAGTTCAAAGAATGGTAATGTAGTTTGATGATCGTAATACCTCTCCCCAATAATAACGTTGAAAATTAAATTTTTTAAAGTTATACAATTGATCAATGTAATATCTTACATACTCATCAAGCTTATACCGAGGATTGGTCAAATAAAAGGTTAAAAATTTAGTAGGGGAAATGACGTGACAATTGGTGCGGGTATCCGACGAAGTATTGGTTCCAATTGCAATGGTATGGGACGGGTTACTCGTATGATCATCTCTTTTTCTGCAAACATGGCGTGCTCATCTTTGCCATATGAAACGTCTATTACATAGCAGATACATTTCAATCACCCGACTTCACATGCAACAGACTCGAAAGTCTTTGGAATATCATTGACATGTCACCTGTTGAGTTTCATCGGGCATCACATGAATTCAATCATAAGTGATATTTGCCAGAGAATTTAGTAAAGAAAAAAAGAATAACGAAAATTTTATTATGTCTTTGAAAATGTTAGCAAATTTTTTGGGGGGTTATAATGTTAACACAAAATATCGCATAATTAACATCCCAGTGATGACTGGATGTCTGCATATTGCAATGCAGCATCGATCAAGTATCACGCAATTGCAAGATTACATCGAAAGAGATGGTAAGCACGGCTTGGCGAATGACATATCGAATGTCATTACTCTGCCCATCTTGACAAATACTCGGTGGATTTATCCCAAAGTGATACTACTACCGGTCAAAACGAAAAAGCAATGCCCTGATCATTGGCATTCCATGTAATGTGTTATGATTATTACTAGTTTTTTTTTTGTGGAAACCTCACAGGTAACACACATTATATTAACCGTATTTCGCTACCGCAACGCTTGTTGGTTTATTGTCTATACTCGCCTACAAATCGTATAGTATTTCTACCGATACCACAGTAATTCCGACTGGCTGTGTTGAGCTGTCGTGTAATGATCCACGGTGAGTTGCAAAACTAATGTAGACCGAATAGTTGCTAATGATTGGTAATCTTCAAATGCAGGTTCAAGCAGACTGATATTTTTCGATATTGGATCTATATCAAAATTCACAGCCAAGCGTGCAACGCTAGATAATTTGCGAGGCATTTCCGTCATACATTTGGTCGATGTGTTCATAGTAAGAATACACAATCGTAACAATTTCGCAGAGGAACAATACTAACGTTTTGGTACAATACTATATACCATTGAAGCCAAGAAAGAATCCGGTAAGCGATCAAATAATTTTACCACAAATTTTGTTCGACCTCCCGATTACTCGCATTTTCGGCCACTCGCCGAATTATACCAAACACATTTCCCGGCCGGATGAACGCAACGTCGAGGTTGAACAGTTGTTTTTTTCTCCCTAGACCATGTGCTTCTACCTTGGTTATGGCATGCATCCGAAGGCAGTCGGAAATCTGAATGACTTTGTGACTAATTTGGTAAACGAACTTTTGAAGCATGTGAAATTATACGGTCGCATTAGGATGTTAACAAATCGAGTATACCTTTGACTGTCAAGTGGCGCTTGTTCCATTTCGGGATGACCAACAAACCTGTTTGATTGGGAAGCGAGTATTGGTTAACCGATGCAGGTTACTACAACGTCTGTGTTTGCTTCTCTTCAGAAATGCGTCTGTCGTAGAACTCATTATGGTAAATATTATGAGATACATGTATATGCATATATGCAATGGTCATAAATGCATTATTCAACAGTCCGTCTTTAGCGATTCATCTATCGTCGGTCAACAAAACGCAAAAACGGGTTCGACTATTTGAGACATTTAACAACCAGCGCTCGTTCATGGTTTTTCGTGAAAATAAAACGGACGAACAAGTTTGACTCCTTTGCTGCTGTGCTTCTGGAACGATCCGATACGTCTAACAACCAGTCCAGGGGTTTCAGAAAACCTTCTGTGTGGATGTAGGCTGTCTGCTAAAGAAAGAAAACAATTTACAATTTGCACTGGAATTTGATTTTCTAACGGGACAATCGATATCCGGGGTTGCCGAATATCAAAAGATTCCACTTATTCTTTATTGTAACTTCGGATGTCATTCTCTTGGCTTCCATTTAATAGTGAGTGTAACATCAATATATTCTGTTGCTAGTTTTCGAATGTTCTTTTTTTTTTTTTGTTCTACCGCATTCTTCACGGTTATTGATCACACATTGGAGTACGGTCTTTGTAATTTTTATTCCAAACATTAAATTTTGAGTTTCCAAATCTAACCAAATTTGACGTAAAGCTTACTCCAACGTCGGACGAGGGCAAACTCTAATCAAATAACAATAACGTCTCAAAAAAAAATCTTATCGATGTACTCCATTTCTTAACAATCTTTGGCGACATTTCCCGATAGCGAGGGTATGGGACAATTTTTTTTCGAGTTCCCACGCTGATGTTATGGGAACTTTGGAAGGGCGCTTTCAATAGTGACGGGTTTCCTTCCATACACGTTCAGTATTGTACGAGACCCAGCGACACCCCCTTAATGTTATCGTCAACAACAAAAACAATGCAATGGATGACGAGTATGCAGACACCCTGAGTACAGAGTTGCTTCCGGTAGTTATTGGATTCTTGTTAAACTGCAACGCTAACCGATCCCGTAGTTGGGCGCCACATGGGAAAATGTTTGTTTTTGGTAATATCGGTTTTCAATGTTGGATATTAATTTAATTTTCTATATCAAATAGATTCCCGTCCTTGGTCGAGTTTGATTTGTTCACGAAATTGTCGAAACGTGACACTATAGCACTAAAAGGTCCGTGCGGGCAATAGTAATGATAGTGACGGTTACGTTAGTAAACTTTCGTCTCGTGTAATTAAAAATCTATCTTGTATCTTTGTTCTAGTACATTTGTGTTTTATTGTTAGTATCCAAGTTCGATATAGAAGCCAGATATAGAGATGATCAGCAGGAGATGAGATTGTGGATATTACTAAGAATTTGTCATAACAAAGGTTCGCAGTTACATTCTTACGCAATATTTTGGAACCAATCACGTTTTCGAAATTTAGCACTAGTTGATAACCAATTGTTGCTCTTCAGATTAACGATTGGCACACGTGGTTCGTCCCGTCTTTGATAGCCAAGACTTCGAAAAACTTACAGAAATGTTGTGAAAGCAGTCGTGGTGAGTGAATATCTGGGGCATGCTGCAACAAAACCAGACAAAGTGAACATTCTATTATGTGACATAAATGAGAGGCTGATTATGATGTGGCTGTAAAATTGACCAGTGTGTTTTGAGAAGTAATAATGGTGCTCATAGACCTGTTAATTTTAATGCTCACTTTATCATACCAGAAGGTGATGAATATAAACCATAACAGTATTAATATAGGATTACCTCTATATATAAAAATATTAATATGAAACTAATTTACATCAAATCGACCATGGAACCCAAAAATTACAGCACCATTAGAAGTATTTTAAAGAAAGCTCAAGGAGAGAAAATTGCTCCCTATGTTTTTAAAATTAATAATACCCAAACTCTCCAGGAGTATCTAGATCAAGAAAAAATTACTTATGAAATTTACCAGGAAAAACGCAAAATAATAAACCATAAACGAACATTAACCCTAACTTATAATGAACCAAGAAAAAAACGCAAATTAGAAGACAGGGAAGGAAAAGCAGTTTAGCATTCCTTATAGTTTTGACTTATAGATAAAGAACCGTTTGAGTACATTTATTGAGCTTTGACCACGTTCACTACTTTGACACAATGCAATTAAAGAAGGCAAACAACATAAAAATAATTCAATTTCTTCGTAAGCATAAATTTTAATTGTTCGATTATCGAATGCACGCTCTTGAAATATAAATAATACTAAAGCACCAGAGTGATTGCATGGGAGAAAAATACTCGGACCCAAAGCCATTAATGAGTATAACCTGTTCTTTGGTCACCTGGTGCAAATTTAAATTTCATTATCTTTTGTACTATCGCTATTATCTATTTCTTTATTTTCATTTTCCCCATCTAAATGATTTACATCTTTCTTCTTCTCTTCGTCGATCCAACGTTGGATTGCTTCGATCGTCTTTTCCGCGGAGTTGTTCGTCGAAGGTAAAAATTTCTTATTGTTGATGCAGCGATGATCTTTTGTTTATTCAGCAATTTGGAAATTTCAAACGCCATTTCGTTAAACGAAAATTTTGAATCTAATTCGATTCGTTTATCGTATAATTGTCTCAAAGCGTTCCACAACGTTTCGATATCTGGCGAATAAATTTTGTTCGCCGATGGTTTCGTTTTTGACAACTTCTGGACTTTATGATCTTGGTTAATAGTCCCATGTTGTGGAGTTGGTTATTATAAATTGTGCCATTTAGCAACAGGCCGAGAACAAAGCCAATGAATACTCCAAAAAAGAATTCGCTTGTGAATGTGAGCATTTTTCGTAGTGTTGTCGGTGGAAATTGACAGATTTGTTTTATTGCTTTAAACGATGTATTGATTTGACGATATTTATTGCGTTGTGGTTGATTTCTAAAGTTAACCAGTGTTGTTTTATAATAAAATATCCGTTTGTTCATCATACACTGCGGACGATTATTAGACAAACGCGAATTTCTGCGCATTGATTATCATTGGCCACCTTCTGCATATAGGGAACAATAGTTACAATTATGAAAAGGTCTAGAAAGTTCCTAGTAACACGTCATTGATCAAGCCACTGATCGACGTTAGTATATTAGATCACTTCGCGCAGCCATCTTAATCTTCCAAAACAAACGAAAAAATGGCCACTGAAAAAATTGAAGCATTAAAGAAGGCGGAAGAGCAGCTGTT
Source organism: Paraglomus occultum (assembly GCA_910592205.1). NCBI lineage: Eukaryota > Fungi > Glomeromycota > Glomeromycetes > Paraglomerales > Paraglomeraceae > Paraglomus > Paraglomus occultum. The sequence continues at coordinate 29,156 of CAJVPJ010000174.1, forward strand.
GAAGGCGGAGACGGCGTTGGCGGACTTCGCGGGGGACGAGAATGGAGGGAAGCTGTTGGGGGAATTGAGGGGGAACGAGGGGAGGGGAGGAGTGTTAACTGCGAGGCAGCAGAAGACATTGGACGACCTCGCAGCGAAGGAGAAGAGGCTGGAGGAGGCCGTGGAACTGTGCAGGAAAGTGTGGGCGAGTCGGGACGCAGATGTGCGACAGGCGCAGGCTCAGCCAGGTAACGACTTTGTGACTCGGGTGTTAGGGACATAGAGTAGTGTACTTAGGGTAGAGCATTGGGGACAGAGTAGTGTGTGCATAGTGTAGAGTAGATGTGGTAATATGTTTTCTTGGCGGACATAGAACTGCTCTTCCAATATTCTGTTTAACAAGTTAGCAATAAAGGAGAATAGTTGGAATGCATTGTGACATAGACATACGTTGGTGTTGGGACATAGAACAGAGTTGCTAGTACAGCCAGGTAACGGCTCTGTGACTCGGGCGTTGGGGACATAGAGTAGTGTGTACGTGGGTAGAGTAGAGATAGTTTTATTTGGCAAAACGTTAAATATATAGCTCGAGTGGATTTTGTTCATTGTATTCACATGGTTTCTATGAGAGAACGTTTTGGGGACTGGAGCGAAGTGTAGCATCTGAGCGAACGTTTGGTATTGCAATCAGCACTTGTCATGTTTTTACCTATCTCATACATACTAACTGTTCATTTTCAGATAAAAAAAGAAAGCGCGATACTGAAGATGATACTGAAGATGATACTGAAGATGATACTGAAGGAAGAAACCGTTTCTTCAAAAAAATCCAACAAGTCAACATACCTCCATCCGAGCTGGCTGATACTAGAAAATTTATTAGATTCCAAAATGAAGATGATCCCCTTGCCCTTAATTATCGTCCAGCTGGGTTAACTGGTCTACCTGTCTCATTATGTAATGACATCCTGGCCAAGTTTCAGGATAATGCTAATGGCAGCATTGAGTTGGTTGAAGAGGACATTGTATTTGTTAGGAACCTTTCAAATGAGATGTGCTCCATTTTTGATGATGAGGCTGAGAGGAGAGACTGTTTCCATAAACTAGTAGGTCGTTATTTCTCCAGAGTGTTTGACATCCATACCTTTGGAAATAAACGAGGAACAGATGGCAGTCTTATGTTTACAAAGGGCAACTTCCAAGTACCTCTGCTGAACTTAGAGGTGAAGCCAGAGCTTGGGATGGGAAGTGGGTGTCCGTATGTGCAATCAACTGCCTATTACGTAGAATTTATCAAGAAATTAAAAGACAGTAATAGCTCTGTAATTACCCAATCTCGATTTCCAGTATTTTTGATGTATTTAGCAGGTATGTGTGAATAACAATTTTAGTCTATTCAATGTATATACATAACAGCAATTACTGTATTGATTCTATTGCTTTTTTGATTGCATTCTTAACCATTTTATTAAACTTTGCAGGGCCATACCTGGGTGTAGCTGGGGCTGTGTTTCTGACAACACCAGTGTGTGAACCTCTCACACCTGTAATGCCCCTCTTCTATCGTCCTCACCATGAAGACATGTTACTGAGGACTGCTTGTGTGCTCAAAGCTTTGAAGATAGCCCTCAATGATTTGGAAATATTCTATGACCAGCTGAGCCATGACAGCAATATCAAACTGAGTCAGCAGATATCTTTTCCATACATTAGCAAAATGAATATTGGGCAGGTTGTTGCCAACATCATCTATGTCAAGAAGTTAGATCGTTATATTTTTCAAGCAAAAATGGAACATGATAATGGATTATCTCAACATGTGATTGTCAAGTTTGCTAAGAGATATTCTGAGGAGTGCCATAGCACTTGTCAGGGACTGGGAATTGCACCAAGACTGTTTTCTTGTAAATGGATTCCTGGTGGTTGGTGTGTTGTGGTTATGGAACAACTGATGGGATATGGATCACTATCCTCTCTTGCTCAAGACAAAAAGCTATCAATACAGAAGAAAACAATGGAGTCAGTAAAGAAAATGCATAACCAGGGTTTTGTGCATGGTGATATGAGACTTTCAAACATCATGACTGGTCCCAATGATTCAGTAAAGATAATAGACTTTGATTGGTCTGGTAAGGTTGGAGAGGCTGTTTACCCACCTCTCCTGAATCCAGATATTGATTGGCACCCTGATGTCAAAGCTGGAGCAAAAATTCTGCCAGATCATGACTTGTACATGCTAAATAACAGCTTCAATAGTGTATGATCTATTAATGATTTGTATCAAATAAAATTGCTTGCGTATATTTGATCTCTTCTTTCAGACTTTGTATTTGTGTCCTGTTCATCCTGTTCAGTTGAGTTAATGGAGAGAGTAGAATGATTTAATTAGCATTATTGCTTGCAGTATGAATTTGGGAATGTATTAATAGTAATGTTTGATGTTAGCATTAGCAATTATAGTATTTTTCCTGAGAACGAATTTATTTGAAACATGCAAGTAACTATGGTCAATCGATTTAAAATTTCGATCAACGCAATTATCAAAATTAATGCAACATGAACGATAAAACTATATATAGGATTACCCGTATATGAAGAATAATGAATCTAACAGTTCCAACGAATACGAAAAAGCAATACGTTTCTTGGATATAAGTTGTAGTTGTGGTTGCTCAACAATGGTTCCAAGAGAGAATTTTGCTGAATTACGTGAGGCGTTTCAAGCTCTCTCTAGATCCGAACAAGATATATTTCTAATGGCCCAGTTGAAAGCAATGGATGGTGGAGAAATGACCGCCAGTCGACGTCTTAAAAGAAAACGCGTACTAATAACCGAACGTTTTACTACTGAGATCGCAATACGCCGCTTTGTCAAAAAACGTATCTAAATATGCTAGGAATTGGTCGCACACACTTCGAAAACGTCAGAAATCACCTATCGATGAATGGTATAATACCGCGTGTTCATGGTAATATCAAACAAATGCCGCGATGAAAAACCAAAATAACCATTGATATAAACGTGGCTACCGCCGTGAAAAATTTTCTCGAAAACTATGCTGAAATCCATGGACTACCAAGTCCTGGTAGAAATGCCAACCGAATTACTCAATCTCTTACACTTTTGCCAGCCGAAACGAGTTACAAGTCGGTCTATCGCGACTTTAGCTTGTCCCGAAAATGATAGCACATTGAAATTGTTAAAATATGATGCGTTTCGTAAGTTATGGCACCAATTAACGCCTTATATTCAAATTATGAGTCCGAGAACAGATTTATGTGACACGTGCCAACATTTTCGGAACGGCTTACAGTATAATTCTCGCAAGGAGGAAGAAGCGAGAGACTTACTAAAAAAATTTAAAGAACATTTAGTTAAGGCCAAATTAGAAAAAAATTATTACAACAAAAATACGAAATTAGCAGAACAACAGAGAAAATTAGTAGACGAGAATTATCATGTAATGGGAGGTAAAGCTGATTATTGTAGCGTTAACGCGACTGCTCATTACAGTTACGATTGAGCGCAAAACGTTCACGTACCCCATTCTGATCAACAGGTAAGTAAAATTTATTATCTTAGTCCGCGTAAAGTACATTTATTTGGTATTCAAAATGAAGCCGCACGCGAACAAATTAATTACGTTCTTGATGAAGACGAAATTATCGGCAAAGGCCCTAATGGTACGTTGAGCCTGGTATTCGATGGAATAAAGAACTTAAATAAAGGCGAAAACCGTTTAAAGATTACTTGCGATAATGCGGGAGGGCAGAATAAAAATAACGCCACTATTTGATTTTACTTGTATTTAGTAATCTGCGGCTATATGAAAGTATCGAACTAAATTTTATGGTACCAGGACATACTAAATTTAAGTGTGATGGTAGTTTCGGATTGATTAAGAAATTATACCGCAAAACAACGGTAGATTGCGTGGATCATATTGTTAAGGTTGTGAAAAGATCGAGCATAGCGGGCTTAAACAAAGCTCAGTGCTATGACAAGGGGAAAGGTTTTTCTTTAAAAAATTGAGCGGTTTACAAAAATATCAACATTTTCTATTTGAAGCAGCCAATCCTGGAGTTGTCAAAGCCCAGCTGGTTGCTCATGGTGCTTTTACCGAATTTAATTTATTGAAAACCAGAAAAGCAAATGTTTCTGAAATTACCAAAGAAATTAAATCTTTATCCATTTTAATATTAACACCGCCTCCATTAGATTACAAAAGACAAGAATACCTTTATCATAATATTCGCCCATTTGTTAGAGATGAATTTAGAGACATTACTTGTCCCAAGCCAGTACAAAATGTAATTGAGTAATTTTTTATTTTATACTAAATCAAAAAGTGTTAGATGACATAATTAACTCTTATTTCTCTTAATTCTAACTAGTTTAATAACCAGGATAGCTAAAAGAAACAATGTTATTCCACAACCACCCATTCAATAATATCTCTCTTTTTCTAGCTTATTAAGTTGGTTTTCTAATTGAACTCGGGGAGTTTTATTTCACTTTTTATAGTAGGCATCTGGATCTCTTATTTTTTCAGCAACTCGCTCATCTTCCATCGTGCCTAGAAAATTGGTTGTTTTTTTGGGGTCTGAATTGTCTTCATCATTTTTGTATCTTGAATCTAGGAAAAGTAATATCGAAAATTCAGATGCAGGATAAGTTTGACTGTAATTTGAAGGGATTTCTGCTTCTTTTCTTCATAATTGTGTACCCTTTTCCTTAAGTTCACATTTGATAGTAAAACCACCAGCAAACGATGCAAATTTCATTTTTTGTATAAGTTCTTGACAGACTTCACCAATTACAATTTGGTCTCAAGTTTCTTGGTCCACCACATTGATATCATTAGGTAAATGATTTTTGGTAGAAATGGTTATATTTCCTATTTCAATGTGTAATTTGGCAACAATTTTACTCCTTTTTGCAACAATAGTATTGTTATCTGTTAATTGGAAAAGTTTTTTTGCATCCTCTGCCACTTCTAGGGCAAAACTTTTTCCTAACACACTTTTGATTTCTACACTTCCATAACCTTCTTTATATTTAGGAACAATTCGCATATAAATGGGTTGGGTTTTGGGTACCAAATGGGGATATTAATATTGGTATACTAATACTAACTCTGTAGCCTGCTGGATTATTATTATATACCTTGTCCAATTTTTTACACAGTTCCTAAACACAGGTAAAATATCAGCTCATTCCTGCCTAGTAATTCTTCAAAGTAAAAGGTGTCAGCATGGCGCTTAGTACACAATGATACATGACCTTTGGAGTTTTGTCTTAAAACTACCCCCTGCAGTAATGGTACCTCCTAAGTCACTGATTCGAGACCTAATACTAAGCATTCCTTTTTTATGTACTTCTATTTTTGTCACACATATGGCAAACTATTTCACTTCCTTCAGCATTTTTTGGACAAATATAACTCGGAGCATTATCATCTGTGGCCGTGGCGCTGTGGCTGTGCGGCGTTTTCAAGTGAAATGATCATTTTGTTTACCCCTTTCAATATTTTTATGACAATTACGACATTGGGAACATTTATGTCCTCGATTGTCTTCATAAGCAGTGACATCTCAATCCAACATGATTTTGCATTGAGGACAACAGATAGTAATCCGATCTCATCTTCCACTCCCTTTTTGATTAAGAGTTCTTACTCTGAAAGGCCAATCAAAAATTTCTTTATTTTTAGCCTTGGTTAAAGCTTCCTTAAAAATTTTCTTTTTATTCCTTTCTCAATCAGCAGTGTTTTCATCTAATTCTTTTTGTAACAAAGTTTCAGCACATCCTCAACAACAAAATTCAATATGTTCTCTATCTTCTTCATCTCATCAATCAATAGTTAAGCCTTCTTTTGTGTTATGACAATTAAAACATTCTTTTTTACTCATGATTTTTTATTTATATACTATATGTTTACAAAATGGTTTTACAAAAAAAAAAAAAAAGAAAGAAAAAAAGAGTAAAACAACTGTTTAAAAATAAAGAAAACTTTATAAATTACAGTGAGAATGGAACATTAATATTGTTTAGAAATCTCATTAATAAAAGCTGAAATAGATGGTAAGCTTGTTTGGATTAAAAATTTTCGTTCAGATAATTTTGCCGTTTATTTTGTAATTGTAATTGTACATCATTATCCTGCTTTTTTCTCTTAATATTTATTATTTTTCGTACCTCTTGGTAAATTTCGTAAGTGATTTTTTCTTTATCTAGATATTCCTGGAGAGTTTGGGTATGATTGATTTTAAAAACATAGGGAGCAATTTTCTCTCCTTGTTTTTTTTTTAGAATACTTCTAATAGTGCTGTAATTCTTGGGTTCCATAGTGGATTTAATGTAAATTAGTTTCATATTATATTTTTTATATAGAGATAGTCCTATATATATTACTCCTGTTATGGTTTATATTCCTCACCTTCTGGTATGATAAAGGGAGCATTAAAATTAACCAGTCCATAAGTATGAATGAGCACCATTATTACTTTTCAAAACGTCATCAGTCAAATTAGTTAACTTTCAGCCACACCAGCTCTTATTTAAGAATGTTCACTTTGTCTGGTTTTGTTGCAGTCTGCCCCATGTGTCAATTCTCTAATTTTGATGACTTATGGCTAATCTGTGCCAGAAATTTTTCAAAGCAATGCACAACATCAACATAAAATAACACTGACACTAATGTTTCTCATAATTCATAGATATCAAAGACATACTGTAAATAAATGCTTGTGTCATACAAAATCTCCATGATGTATAAACCCATATTAATATTCATTTTCTCATAATAATGTCGTGCCAACGGTCACGGGAGAGCGTATGACTATTGACGCGGTTTGAGATTTAGCTGCGCCTTCGAAAGTGCGTGGCTCACCTCAGCGATAGCTAATCGTAACGAACAGTTAGTGACCTATTTATCCTATAGGCTTTTTCCGTACTACTAGCTGCGCTAGGTCGTAGACACTAAAACCTAGACAATTAACTACTCTCGAGAAATCTACTACTATCCTCTACCGCCGGGATTAAAACAGTAGTCTATAGTTCGGGGTATCGATAAGAAAATGTGTAACGCGTTGAAAAGAAATAGTTAATTATCGTATTTGCCACTCAGCTAATCGCGGGACAAGTATTACGACTAGCCTTTCCGTTATACGGTTTAGTGATTTAGGATATAACGGATATTCAAGAAAAGAATTATGATTTCAGAGTAAATGGATACTCGTTTGTTAATAAGATATGAGAATAAAATAAAGGGAAATCGAACGTCTTTGATTATCACTATAAGCGAACTTGAGTACTGATCACTTCGAACACCCCGATGCTAACTCTACACTACGCTGTTTATATACATTTCGGAACCAATTAATATTCTATTTTTAGCATCGCAATTTATACACTATAAACTGCTGCTATTCCCTGGCAGCATGCTGCTCGTGTTACTGCTCGTGTGACTTAGATTTCGTACGTCGTCGGCCTGGGTACCACCGCTACCGATTCCGCTGCGCTGCTGATCACTGGAAATCTTGGTGACACCACTTGTTGCACAGAAATTCGGGGAGGAATACGTCACCTTATACGCTTGCGTCATCACAATAATAAAGATAAATTAGAAAAAGGGCATTAGCCTTGATTTCTGATGATATTAAAAGTTTCATTGCCAAAGCACTTATTATTATTATTATCAGTTATTATTATTATATTAATTAAGGATTAATTTATTTGTTATTGATTTCATCACGGGTATATAAAACTAATATATTGCAAATTATTATTTTCAGATGTTTTGCATGCTACCAGAGATGTCGGAAGTTATTACTTGACTATGACAAAAGTTTTCGTTCAAGGGGATTAGCACATTGTCATACCTGCATAGTTGAAGCTTCATGGTTCAGTACCCACTTTTGTGAACCAACGTTGTTTATTACAGAAAAGGGGTGTATAGTGATCACGTGTATATTGTAATATCGATAGTAAATTTTGGATACTGATATACATTGATATAGGATTATGCGTATATTATGGAAAGACAAGTAATGTTAAATAAAACACTGAAAACCAAATTACAAAAGCATAAAATTTATATATAGGAATAACCGTATATAGAAAATTATAATTATAATGGTTTGACTGAATACGAAAAAGCGATACTTTTTTGGAATTAGATTGCGATTGTGGTTGTTCAAAAAAGATTTCAAGAGAAGAGTTTGCCGAATTACATGAAGCATTTCAAGCTCTTTCTAAGTCTGAACAAGGTATATTTTTAATGACCCAACAGAAAGCAATGAATGGTGGGGAAATAACTGCCAGTCGACGTCTTAAAAAGAAAACGCGTACTAACAAGCGAACGTTTTATTATTGAGATCATAATACGCCACTTTGTCAGAAAACGTATCTTAATATGTTAGGAATTGGCCGCACACACTTCGAAAACGTTAGAAATCACTTGGCGACGAATGGTATAATACCACGCGTTCATGGTAATGTAAAAAGAGTGCCACGATGGAAAACCAAAATAACCATTGATATAACCGTTGCTACTGCCGT